>JAVHSO010000322.1:0-79988 GCA_031468815.1 Morus bassanus
TTGAGGAGAGTGCTTGCTGAGCAGAGTTCTAGCTGAGCAGAGGCTTGCTGAGCAGAGTGCTAGGTGATCAGAGTGCTAGCTGAGCAGAGTGCTAGCTGAGCAGAGTGCTTGCTGAGCAGAGTGCTAGGTGAGCAGAGTGCTGGCTGAGCAGAGTGCTAGCTGAGCAGAGTGCTAGCTGAGGAGAGTGCTAGGTGAGCAGAGTGCTTGCTGAGCAGATTGCAAGGTGAGCATAGTGATACCTATACAGAGTTCTAGCTGAGCAGAGGGCTTGCTGAGCAGAGTGCTAGGTGATCAGAGTGCTAGGTGAGGAGAGCGCTAGCTGAGCAGAGTGCTAGCTGAGCAGAGTGCTAGGTGAGCAGAGCGCTGGCTGAGCAGAGTGCTAGGTGAGCAGAGTGCTAGGTGAGGAGAGCGCTAGCTGAGCAGAGTGCTAGCTGAGCAGAGTGCTAGCTGTGGAGAGGTCTAGCTGAGCAGAGTGCTAGCTGAGCAGTCTGCTGGCTGAGCGGAGCGCTAGCTGAGCAGAGCGCTAGCTGAGCAGAGTGCTAGTTGAGCAGAGTGCTAGCTGAGCAGAGTGCTAGCTGAGCAGACGTCTAGCTGAGCATAGTCCTAGCGGAGCAGAGTGCTAGCTGAGCATAGCGCTAGCTGAACAGAGTGCTAGCTGAGCATAGCGCTAGCTGAGCAGAGTCCTAGCTGAGGAGAGTGCTTGCTGAGCAGAGTGCGAGCTGAGCAGAGTGCTTGCTGAGCAGAGTGCTAGCTGAGCAGAGTGCTATGTGATCAGAGTGCTAGCTGAGCAGAGTGCTAGATGAGCAGAGTGCTAGCTGAGCAGAATGCTAGGTGAGCAAAGTGCTAGGTGAGGAGAGCGCTAGCTGAGCAGAGGTCTAGCTGAGCATAGTGCTAGCTGATCAGAGTGCTAGCTGAGCAGAGTGCTAGCTGAGCAGAGAGCTGGCTGAGCAGAGTGCTAGCTGAGCAGAGTGCTAGGTGAGGAGAGCGCTAGCTGAGCAGAGTGCTAGCTGAGCAGCGTGCTAGGTGAGCAGAGTGCTAGCTGAGCAGAGTGCTTGCTGAGTAGAGTGCTAGCTGAGCAGAGTGCTAGGTGAGGAGAGCACTAGCTGAGCAGAGCGCTGGCTGAGCAGAGTTTTGGCTGAGCAGAGTGCTAGCTGAGCAGAGTGCTAACTGATCAGAGTGCTAGGTGAGCAGAGTGCTGGCTGAGCAGAGTGCTAGATGAGCAGAATGCTAGGTGAGCAGAGTGCTAGGTGAGCAGAGTGCTAAGTGATCAGAGTGCTAGCTGAGCAGAGTGCTAGCTGAGCAGAGTGTTAGCTGAGCAGAGTGCTAGGTGAGTAGAGCTCTAGCTGAGCAGAGTGCTAGCTGAGCAGAGTGCTAGCTGAGGAGAGTGCTATCTGAGGAGAGTGCTAGGTGAGGAGAGCACTAGCTGAGCAGAGTGCTGGCTGAACAGAGTGCTAGTTGAGCAGAGCGCTAGCTGAGAAGAGTTCTAGCTGAGCAGAGTGCTAGGTGAGCATAGTGCTAGCTGAGCAGAGCACTGGCTGAGCAGACTTTTGGCTGAGCCGAGTTCTAGCTGAGCAGAGTGCTTGCTGATCAGAGTGCTAGGTGAGCAGAGTGCTGGCTGAGCAGAGTGCTAGGTGAGCAGTGTGCTAGGTGAGCAGAGTGCTAGCTGAGCAGAGGTCTAGCTGAGCATAGTGCTGCTGAACAGAGAGCTTGCTGAGCAGATTGCAGGGTGAGCAGAGTGATACCTGAGTAGTGTGCTGTCTGAGCAGAGTGTTAGCTGAGGAGAGAGCTAGGTGATCAGAGTGCTAGCTGAGCAGAGTGCTAGCTGAGCATTGCGCTAGCTGAACAGAGTGCTAGCTGAGCAGAGTGCTAAGTGAGCAGAGTGTTGGTTGAGCAGAGTGCTGGCTGAGCAGAGTTTTGGCTGAGCAGAGTGCTAGCTGAGCAGAGTGCTGGCTGAACAGAGGGCTAGTTGAGCAGAGCGCTACCTGAGCAGAGTGCTAGCTGAGCAGAGTGCTAGCTGAGCAGAGTGCTAGCTGAGCAGAGTGCTAGGTGAGGAGAGCGCTAGCTGAGCAGAATGCTAGATGATTGAGTGCTAGCTGAGCATAGCGCTAGCTAAACAGAGTGCTAGCTGAGCATAGCGCTAGCTGAGCAGAGTGCTAGCTGAACAGAGTGCTAGCTGAGCATAGCGCTAGCTGAGCAGAGTGCTAACTGAGCAGAGTGCTTGCTGAGCAGAGTGCTAGCTGAGCAGAGTGCTTGCTGAGCAGAGTGCTAGGTGATCAGAGTGCTAGCTGAGCAGAGTGCTAGCTGAGCAGAGTGCTTGCTGAGCAGAGCGCTGGCTGAGCAGAGTGCTAGTTGAGCAGAGTGATAGCTGAGCAGAGTGCTAGCTGAGCAGACATCTAGGTGAGCAGATTGCAGGGTGAGCAGAGTGCTAGCTGAGCATAGCGCTAGCTGAACAGAGTGCTAGCTGAGCATAGCGCTAGCTGAGCAGAGTGCTAGCTGAGGAGAGTGCTTGCTGAGCAGAGTCCTAGCTGAGCAGAGTGCTTGCTGAGCAGAGTGCTAGGTGATCAGAGTGCTAGCTGAGCAGAGTGCTAGCTGAGCAGAGTGCTTGCTGAGCAGATTGCAGGGTGAGCAGAGTGCTAGCTGAGCAGAGTGCTATATGAGCAGAGTGCTAGCTGAGAAGAGTGCTAGGTGAGCAGAGTGCTTGCTGAGCAGATTGCGAGATGAGAAGAGTGATACCTATACAGAGTGCTAGCTGAGCAGAGTGCTAGGTGAGCAGAGTGCTAGCTGAGCAGAGTGCTAGCTGAGCAGAGTGCTAGGTGAGCAGAGCGCTGGCTGAGCAGAGTGCCAGGTGAGCAGAGTGCTAGCTGAGGAGAGCGCTAGCTGAGCAGAGTGCTAGCTGAGCAGAGGTCTAGCTGAGCAGAGTGCTAGCTGAGCAGAGGTCTAGCTGAGCAGAGTGCTAGCTGAGCAGAGTGCTAGCTGAGCAGTCTGCTGGCTGAGCGGAGCGCTAGCTGAGCAGAGCGCTAGCTGAGCAGAGTGCTAGTTGAGCAGAGTGCTAGCTGAGCAGAGTGCTAGCTGAGCAGACGTCTAGCTGAGCATAGTCCTAGTGGAGCAGAGTGCTAGCTGAGCATAGCGCTAGCTGAACAGAGTGCTAGCTGAGCATAGCACTAGCTGAGCAGAGTGCTAGCTGAGGAGAGTGCTTGCTGAGCAGAGTGCTAGCTGAGCAGAGTGCTAGCTGAGCAGAGTGCTACGTGATCAGAGTGCTAGCTGAGCAGAGTGCTAGATGAGCAGAGTGCTAGCTGAGCAGAATGCTAGGTGAGCAGAGTGCTAGGTGAGGAGAGCGCTAGCTGAGCAGAGGTCTAGCTGAGCATAGTGCTAGCTGAACAGAGTGCTAGCTGAGCAGAGTGCTAGCTGAGCAGAGCGCTGGCTGAGCAGAGTGCTAGCTGAGGAGAGTGCTAGGTGAGGAGAGCGCTAGCTGAGCAGAGTGCTAGCTGAGCAGCGTGCTAGCTGAGCAGAGTGCTAGGTGAGCACAGTGCTAGGTGAGCAGAGTGCTAGCTGAGAAGAGTGCTAGCTGAGCAGTCTGCTGGCTGAGCGGAGCGCTAGCTGAGCAGAGCGCTAGCTGAGCAGAGTGCTAGTTCAGCAGAGTGCTAGCTGAGCAGAGTGCTAGCTGAGCAGAGTGCTAGCTGAGCAGAGTGCTAGCTGAGCTGTATGCTGGCTGAGCGGAGCGCTAGCTGAGCAGAGTGCTAGGTGAGGAGAGCGCTAGCTGAGCAGAGTGCTAGATGAGTAGAGTGCTAGCTGAGCAGAGTGCTAGCTGAGCAGTCTGCTGGCTGAGCGGAGCGCTAGCTGAGCAGAGCGCTAGCTGAGCAGAGTGCTAGTTGAGCAGAGTGCTAGCTGAGCAGAGTGCTAGCTGAGCAGACGTCTAGCTGAGCATAGTCCTAGCTGAGCAGAGTGCTAGCTGAGCATAGCGCTAGCTGAACAGAGTGCTAGCTGAGCATAGAGCTAGCTGAGCAGAGTCCTGGCTGAGGAGAGTGCTTGCTGAGCAGAGTGCTAGCTGAGCAGAGTGCTTGCTGAGCAGAGTGCTAGGTGATCAGAGTGCTAGCTGAGCAGAGTGCTAGCTGAGCAGAGTGCTTGCTGAGCAGAGTGCTAGGTGATCAGAGTGCTAGCTGAGCAGAGTGCTAGATGAGCAGAGTGCTAGCTGAGCAGAATGCTAGGTGAGCAGAGTGCTAGGTGAGGAGAGCGCTAGCTGAGCAGAGTACTAGCTGAGCATAGTGCTAGGTGAGCATAGTGCTAGCTGAGCAGAGTGCTAGCTGAGCAGTCTGCTAGCTGAGCAGAGCGCTGGCTGAGCAGAGTGCTAGCTGAGGAGAGTGCTAGGTGAGGAGAGCGCTAGCTGAGCAGAGTGCTAGCTGAGCAGAGTGATAGATGAGCAGAATGCTAGGTGAGCAGTGTGCTAGGTGAGCAGAGTGCTAGCTGAGAAGAGTGCTAGCTGAGCAGTCTGCTGGCTGAGCGGAGTGCTAGCTGAGCAGAGCGCTAGCTGAGCAGAGTGCTAGTTGAGCAGAGTGCTAGCTGAGCATAGTGCTAGCTGAGCAGAGTGCTAGCTGAGCAGAGTGCTAGCTGAAGCAGTATGCTGGCTGAGCGGAGCGCTAGCTGAGCAGAGTGCTAGGTGAGGAGAGCGCTAGCTGAGCAGAGTGCTAGATGAGCAGAATGCTAGGTGAGCAGAGTGCTAGCTGAGCAGAGTGCTAGCTGAGCAGAGTGCTAGGTGAGCAGAGTGCTAGTTGAGCAGAAGGCTAACTGAGCAGAGTACTAGCTGAGCAGAGTTTTGGCTGAGCAGAGTGCTAGCTGAGCAGAGTGCTAACTGATCAGAGTGCTAGGTGAGCAGAGTGCTGGCTGAGCAGAGTGCTAGGTGAGCATAGTGCTAGGTGAGGAGAGTGCTAGCTGAGCAGAGGTCTAGCTGAGCATAGTGCTGGCTGAACAGAGAGCTTGCTGAGCAGATTGCAGGGTGAGCAGAGTGATACCTGAGCAGTGTGCTGTCTGAGCAGAGTGCTAGGTGAGCAGAGTGCTAGCTGAGCAGAGGTCTAGCTGAGCAGAGTGCTAGATGAGCAGAGTGCTAGATGAGCAGAGTGCTAGGTGAGCAGAGTGCTAGGTGAGCAGAGTGCTAGTTGAGGAAAGTGCTTGCTGAGCAGAGTGTTACGTGAGCAGAGTGCTTGCTGAGTAGAGTGCTAGCTGAGCAGAGTGCTAGGTGAGCAGAGTGCTAGCTGAGCAGAGTGCTAGGTGATCAGAGTGCTAGCTGAGCAGAGTGCTAGCTGAGCAGAGTGCTAGCTGAGCAGAGTGCTAGGTGAGTAGAGCGCTAGCTGAGCAGAGTGCTAGCTGAGCAGAGTGCTAGCTGAGGAGAGTGCTAGCTGAGCAGAGTGCTAGGTGAGCATAGTGCTAGCTGAGCAGAGCGCTGGCTGAGCAGAGTTTTGGCTGAGCAGAGTGCTAGCTGAGCAGAGTGCTAACTGATCAGAGTGCTAGGTGAGCAGAGTGCTAGCTGAGCAGAGGTCTAGCTGAGCATAGTGCTGGCTGAACAGAGAGCTTGCTGAGCAGATTGCAGGGTGAGCAGAGTGATACCTAAGCAGTGTGCTGTCTGAGTAGAGTGCTAGGTGAGCAGAGTGCTAGCTGAGCAGAGGTCTAGCTGAACAGAGTGCTAGATGAGCAGAGTGCTGGATGAGCAGAGTGCTAGGTGAGCAGAGTGCTAGGTGAGCAGAGTGCTAGCTGAGCAGAGTGCTTGCTGAGTAGAGTGCTAGCTGAGCAGAGTGCTAGGTGAGGAGAGCACTAGCTGAGCAGAGCGCTGGCTGAGCAGAGTTTTGGCTGAGCAGAGTGCTAGCTGAGCAGAGTGCTAACTGATCAGAGTGCTAGGTGAGGAGAGCACTAGCTGAGCAGAGTGCTGGCTGAACAGAGTGCTAGTTGAGCAGAGCGCTAGCTGAGAAGAGTTCTAGCTGAGCAGAGTGCTATGTGAGCATAGTGCTAGCTGAGCAGAGCGCTGGCTGAGCAGAGTTTTGGCTGAGCAGAGTGCTAGCTGAGCAGAGTGCTAACTGATCAGAGTGCTAGGTGAGCAGAGTTCTGGCTGAGCAGAGTGCTAGGTGAGCAGTGTGCTAGGTGAGCAGAGTGCTAGCTGAGAAGAAGTCTAGCTGAGCATAGTGCTGGCTGAACAGAGAGCTTGCTGAGCAGATTGCAGGGTGAGCAGAGTGCTGGCTGAGCAGAGTGCTACCTGAGCAGAGTGTTAGCTGAGGAGAGAGCTAGGTGATCAGAGTGCTAGCTGAGCAGAGTGCTAGGTGAGCAGAGTGCTAGCTGAGCAGTATGCTGGCTGAGCGGAGCGCTAGCTGAGCAGAGTGCTAGGTGAGGAGAGCGCTAGCTGAGAAGAGTGCTAGATGAGCAGAATGCTAGGTGAGCAGAGTGCTAGCTGAGCAGAGTGCTAGCTGAGCAGAGTGCTAGCTGACCAGAGTGCTGGCTGAACAGAATACTAGTTGAGCAGAAGGCTAGCTGAGCAGAGTGCTAGGTGAGCATAGTGCTAGCAGAGCAGAGCGCTGGCTGAGCAGAGTTTTGGCTGAGCAGAGTGCTAGCTGAGCAGAGTGCTAACTGATCAGTGTGCTAGGTGAGCAGAGTGCTAGCTGAGCAGAGGTCTAGCTGAGCATAGTGCTGGCTGAACAGAGAGCTTGCTGAGCAGATTGCAGGGTGAGCAGAGTGATACCTAAGCAGTGTGCTGTCTGAGTAGAGTGCTAGGTGAGCAGAGTGCTAGCTGAGCAGAGGTCTAGCTGAACAGAGTGCTAGATGAGCAGAGTGCTAGGTGAGCAGAGTGCTAGGTGAGCAGAGTGCTAGCTGAGCAGAGTGCTTGCTGAGTAGAGTGCTAGCTGAGCAGAGTGCTAGGTGAGGAGAGCACTAGCTGAGCAGAGCGCTGGCTGAGCAGAGTTTTGGCTGAGCAGAGTGCTAGCTGAGCAGAGTGCTAACTGATCAGAGTGCTAGGTGAGGAGAGCACTAGCTGAGCAGAGTGCTGGCTGAACAGAGTGCTAGTTGAGCAGAGCGCTAGCTGAGAAGAGTTCTAGCTGAGCAGAGTGCTATGTGAGCATAGTGCTAGCTGAGCAGAGCGCTGGCTGAGCAGAGTTTTGTCTGAGCAGAGTGCTAGCTGAGCAGAGTGCTAACTGATCAGAGTGCTAGGTGAGCAGAGTTCTGGCTGAGCAGAGTGCTAGGTGAGCAGTGTGCTAGGTGAGCAGAGTGCTAGCTGAGCAGAGGTCTAGCTGAGCATAGTGCTGGCTGAACAGAGAGCTTGCTGAGCAGATTGGAGGGTGAGCAGAGTGATACCTGAGTAGTGTGCTGTCTGAGCAGAGTGCTAGGTGAGCAGAGTGCTAGCTGAGCAGAGGTCTAGCTGAGCAGAGTGCTGGCTGAACAGAGAGCTTGCTGAGCAGATTGCAGGGTGAGCAGAGTGCTGGCTGAGCAGAGTGCTACCTGAGCAGAGTGTTAGCTGAGGAGAGAGCTAGGTGATCAGAGTGCTAGCTGAGCAGAGTGCTAGGTGAGCATTGCGCTAGCTGAACAGAGTGCTAGCTGAGCAGAATGCTAGGTGAGCAGAGTGTTGGTTGAGCAGAGTGCTGGCTGAGCAGAGTTTTGGCTGAGCAGAGTGCTAGCTGAGCAGAGTGCTGGCTGAACAGAGTGCTAGTTGAGCAGAGCGCTACCTGAGCAGAGTGCTAGCTGAGCAGAGTGCTAGGTGAGCAGAGTGCTAGCTGAGCAGAGTGCTAGGTGAGGAGAGCGCTGGCTGAGCAGAATGCTAGATGATTGAGTGCTAGCTGAGCATAGCGTTAGCTGAACAGAGTGCTAGCTGAGCATAGCGCTAGCTGAGCAGAGTGCTAGCTGAGCAGAGTGCTAGCTGAGGAGAGTGCTTGCTGAGCAGAGTGCTAGCTGAGCAGAGTCCTAGCTGAGGAGAGTGCTTGCTGAGCAGAGTGCTAGCTGAGCAGAGTGCTTGCTGAGTAGAGTGCTAGGTGATCAGAGTGCTAGCTGAGCAGAGTGCTAGCTGAGCAGAGTGCTTGCTGAGCAGAGCGCTAGCTGAGCAGAGTGCTAGTTGAGCAGAGTGCTAGCTGAGCAGAGTGCTAGCTGAGCAGACATATAGCTGAGCATAGTGCTAGCTGAGCAGAGTGCTAGCTGAGCATAGCGCTAGCTGAACAGAGTGCTAGCTGAGCATAGCGCTAACTAAGCAGAGTCCTAGCTGAGGAGAGTGCTTGCTGAGCAGAGTTCTAGCTGAGCAGAGGGCTTGCTGAGCAGAGTGCTAGGTGATCAGAGTGCTAGCTGAGCAGAGTGCTAGCTGAGCAGAGTGCTTGCTGAGCAGAGTGCTAGGTGAGCAGAGTGCTGGCTGAGCAGAGTGCTAGCTGAGCAGAGTGCTAGCTGAGGAGAGTGCTAGGTGAGCAGAGTGCTTGCTGAGCAGATTGCAAGGTGAGCATAGTGATACCTATACAGAGTTCTAGCTGAGCAGAGGGCTTGCTGAGCAGAGTGCTAGGTGATCAGAGTGCTAGGTGAGGAGAGCGCTAGCTGAGCAGAGTGCTAGCTGAGCAGAGTGCTAGGTGAGCAGAGCGCTGGCTGAGCAGAGTGCTAGGTGAGCAGAGTGCTAGCTGAGGAGAGCGCTAGCTGAGCAGAGTGCTAGCTGAGCAGAGGTCTAGCTGAGCAGAGTGCTAGCTGTGGAGAGGTCTAGCTGAGCAGAGTGCTAGCTGAGCAGTCTGCTGGCTGAGCGGAGCGCTAGCTGAGCAGAGCGCTAGCTGAGCAGAGTGCTAGTTGAGCAGAGTGCTAGCTGAGCAGAGTGCTAGCTGAGCAGACGTCTAGCTGAGCATAGTCCTAGCGGAGCAGAGTGCTAGCTGAGCATAGCGCTAGCTGAACAGAGTGCTAGCTGAGCATAGCGCTAGCTGAGCAGAGTCCTAGCTGAGGAGAGTGCTTGCTGAGCAGAGTGCGAGCTGAGCAGAGTGCTTGCTGAGCAGAGTGCTAGCTGAGCAGAGTGCTATGTGATCAGAGTGCTAGCTGAGCAGAGTGCTAGATGAGCAGAGTGCTAGCTGAGCAGAATGCTAGGTGAGCAAAGTGCTAGGTGAGGAGAGCGCTAGCTGAGCAGAGGTCTAGCTGAGCATAGTGCTAGCTGATCAGAGTGCTAGCTGAGCAGAGTGCTAGCTGAGCAGAGAGCTGGCTGAGCAGAGTGCTAGCTGAGCAGAGTGCTAGGTGAGGAGAGCGCTAGCTGAGCAGAGTGCTAGCTGAGCAGCGTGCTAGGTGAGCAGAGTGCTAGCTGAGCAGAGTGGTTGCTGAGTAGAGTGCTAGCTGAGCAGAGTGCTAGGTGAGGAGAGCACTAGCTGAGCAGAGCGCTGGCTGAGCAGAGTTTTGGCTGAGCAGAGTGCTAGCTGAGCAGAGTGCTAACTGATCAGAGTGCTAGGTGAGCAGAGTGCTGGCTGAGCAGAGTGCTAGATGAGCAGAATGCTAGGTGAGCAGAGTGCTAGGTGAGCAGAGTGCTAAGTGATCAGAGTGCTAGCTGAGCAGAGTGCTAGCTGAGCAGAGTGTTAGCTGAGCAGAGTGCTAGGTGAGTAGAGCTCTAGCTGAGCAGAGTGCTAGCTGAGCAGAGTGCTAGCTGAGGAGAGTGCTAGCTGAGGAGAGTGCTAGGTGAGGAGAGCACTAGCTGAGCAGAGTGCTGGCTGAACAGAGTGCTAGTTGAGCAGAGCGCTAGCTGAGAAGAGTTCTAGCTGAGCAGAGTGCTAGGTGAGCATAGTGCTAGCTGAGCAGAGCGCTGGCTGAGCAGAGATTTGGCTGAGCCGAGTTCTAGCTGAGCAGAGTGCTTGCTGATCAGAGTGCTAGGTGAGCAGAGTGCTGGCTGAGCAGAGTGCTAGGTGAGCAGTGTGCTAGGTGAGCAGAGTGCTAGCTGAGCAGAGGTCTAGCTGAGCATAGTGCTGGCTGAACAGAGAGCTTGCTGAGCAGATTGCAGGGTGAGCAGAGTGATACCTGAGTAGTGTGCTGTCTGAGCAGAGTGTTAGCTGAGGAGAGAGCTAGGTGATCAGAGTGCTAGCTGAGCAGAGTGCTAGCTGAGCATTGCGCTAGCTGAACAGAGTGCTAGCTGAGCAGAGTGCTAAGTGAGCAGAGTGTTGGTTGAGCAGAGTGCTGGCTGAGCAGAGTTTTGGCTGAGCAGAGTGCTAGCTGAGCAGAGTGCTGGCTGAACAGAGGGCTAGTTGAGCAGAGCGCTACCTGAGCAGAGTGCTAGCTGAGCAGAGTGCTAGGTGAGCAGAGTGCTAGCTGAGCAGAGTGCTAGGTGAGGAGAGCGCTAGCTGAGCAGAATGCTAGATGATTGAGTGCTAGCTGAGCATAGCGCTAGCTAAACAGAGTGCTAGCTGAGCATAGCGCTAGCTGAGCAGAGTGCTAGCTGAACAGAGTGCTAGCTGAGCATAGCGCTAGCTGAGCAGAGTGCTAGGTGAGCAGAGTGCTGGCTGAGCAGAGTGCTAGCTGAGCAGAGTGCTTGCTGAGCAGAGTGCTAGGTGATCAGAGTGCTAGCTGAGCAGAGTGCTAGCTGAGCAGAGTGCTTGCTGAGCAGAGCGCTAGCTGAGCAGAGTGCTAGTTGAGCAGAGTGATAGCTGAGCAGAGTGCTAGCTGAGCAGACATCTAGGTGAGCAGATTGCAGGGTGAGCAGAGTGCTAGCTGAGCATAGCGCTAGCTGAACAGAGTGCTAGCTGAGCATAGCGCTAGCTGAGCAGAGTGCTAGCTGAGGAGAGTGCTTGCTGAGCAGAGTCCTAGCTGAGCAGAGTGCTTGCTGAGCAGAGTGCTAGGTGATCAGAGTGCTAGCTGAGCAGAGTGCTAGCTGAGCAGAGTGCTTGCTGAGCAGATTGCAGGGTGAGCAGAGTGCTAGCTGAGCAGAGTGCTATATGAGCAGAGTGCTAGCTGAGCAGAGTGCTAGGTGAGCAGAGTGCTAGCTGAGCAGAGTGCTAGGTGAGCAGAGCGCTGGCTGAGCAGAGTGCCAGGTGAGCAGAGTGCTAGCTGAGGAGAGCGCTAGCTGAGCAGTCTGCTAGCTGAGCAGAGGTCTAGCTGAGCAGAGTGCTAGCTGAGCAGAGGTCTAGCTGAGCAGAGTGCTAGCTGAGCAGAGTGCTAGCTGAGCAGTCTGCTGGCTGAGCGGAGCGCTAGCTGAGCAGAGCGCTAGCTGAGCAGAGTGCTAGTTGAGCAGAGTGCTAGCTGAGCAGAGTGCTAGCTGAGCAGACGTCTAGCTGAGCATAGTCCTAGTGGAGCAGAGTGCTAGCTGAGCATAGCGCTAGCTGAACAGAGTGCTAGCTGAGCATAGCGCTAGCTGAGCAGAGTGCTAGCTGAGGAGAGTGCTTGCTGAGCAGAGTGCTAGCTGAGCAGAGTGCTAGCTGAGCAGAGTGCTACGTGATCAGAGTGCTAGCTGAGCAGAGTGCTAGATGAGCAGAGTGCTAGCTGAGCAGAATGCTAGGTGAGCAGAGTGCTAGGTGAGGAGAGCGCTAGCTGAGCAGAGGTCTAGCTGAGCATAGTGCTAGCTGAACAGAGTGCTAGCTGAGCAGAGTGCTAGCTGAGCAGAGCGCTGGCTGAGCAGAGTGCTAGCTGAGGAGAGTGCTAGGTGAGGAGAGCGCTAGCTGAGCAGAGTGCTAGCTGAGCAGCGTGCTAGCTGAGCAGAGTGCTAGGTGAGCACAGTGCTAGGTGAGCAGAGTGCTAGCTGAGAAGAGTGCTAGCTGAGCAGTCTGCTGGCTGAGCGGAGCGCTAGCTGAGCAGAGCGCTAGCTGAGCAGAGTGCTAGTTCAGCAGAGTGCTAGCTGAGCAGAGTGCTAGCTGAGCAGAGTGCTAGCTGAGCAGAGTGCTAGCTGAGCTGTATGCTGGCTGAGCGGAGCGCTAGCTGAGCAGAGTGCTAGGTGAGGAGAGCGCTAGCTGAGCAGAGTGCTAGATGAGCAGAATGCTAGGTGAGCAGAGTGCTAGCTGAGCAGAGTGCTAGCTGAGCAGAGTGCTAGGTGAGCAGAGTGCTAGCTGAGTAGAGTGCTAGCTGAGCAGAGTGCTAGCTGAGCAGTCTGCTGGCTGAGCGGAGCGCTAGCTGAGCAGAGCGCTAGCTGAGCAGAGTGCTAGTTGAGCAGAGTGCTAGCTGAGCAGAGTGCTAGCTGAGCAGACGTCTAGCTGAGCATAGTCCTAGCTGAGCAGAGTGCTAGCTGAGCATAGCGCTAGCTGAACAGAGTGCTAGCTGAGCATAGAGCTAGCTGAGTAGAGTCCTGGCTGAGGAGAGTGCTTGCTGAGCAGAGTGCTAGCTGAGCAGAGTGCTTGCTGAGCAGAGTGCTAGGTGATCAGAGTGCTAGCTGAGCAGAGTGCTAGCTGAGCAGAGTGCTTGCTGAGCAGAGTGCTAGGTGATCAGAGTGCTAGCTGAGCAGAGTGCTAGATGAGCAGAGTGCTAGCTGAGCAGAATGCTAGGTGAGCAGAGTGCTAGGTGAGGAGAGCGCTAGCTGAGCAGAGTACTAGCTGAGCATAGTGCTAGGTGAGCATAGTGCTAGCTGAGCAGAGTGCTTGGTGAGCAGTCTGCTAGCTGAGCAGAGCGCTGGCTGAGCAGAGTGCTAGCTGAGGAGAGTGCTAGGTGAGGAGAGCGCTAGCTGAGCAGAGTGCTAGCTGAGCAGAGTGATAGATGAGCAGAATGCTAGGTGAGCAGTGTGCTAGGTGAGCAGAGTGCTAGCTGAGAAGAGTGCTAGCTGAGCAGTCTGCTGGCTGAGCGGAGTGCTAGCTGAGCAGAGCGCTAGCTGAGCAGAGTGCTAGTTGAGTAGAGTGCTAGCTGAGCATAGTGCTAGCTGAGCAGAGTGCTAGCTGAGCAGAGTGCTAGCTGAAGCAGTATGCTGGCTGAGCGGAGCGCTAGCTGAGCAGAGTGCTAGGTGAGGAGAGCGCTAGCTGAGCAGAGTGCTAGATGAGCAGAATGCTAGGTGAGCAGAGTGCTAGCTGAGCAGAGTGCTAGCTGAGCAGAGTGCTAGGTGAGCAGAGTGCTAGTTGAGCAGAAGGCTAACTGAGCAGAGTACTAGCTGAGCAGAGTTTTGGCTGAGCAGAGTGCTAGGTGAGGAGAGCGCTAGCTGATCAGTGTGCTAGGTGAGCAGAGTGCTGGCTGAGCAGAGTGCTAGGTGAGCATAGTGCTAGGTGAGGAGAGTGCTAGCTGAGCAGAGGTCTAGCTGAGCATAGTGCTGGCTGAACAGAGAGCTTGCTGAGCAGATTGCAGGGTGAGCAGAGTGATACCTGAGCAGTGTGCTGTCTGAGCAGAGTGCTAGGTGAGCAGAGTGCTAGCTGAGCAGAGGTCTAGCTGAGCAGAGTGCTAGATGAGCAGAGTGCTAGATGAGCAGAGTGCTAGGTGAGCAGAGTGCTAGGTGAGCAGAGTGCTAGTTGAGGAAAGTGCTTGCTGAGCAGAGTGTTACGTGAGCAGAGTGCTTGCTGAGTAGAGTGCTAGCTGAGCAGAGTGCTAGGTGAGCAGAGTGCTAGCTGAGCAGAGTGCTAGGTGATCAGAGTGCTAGCTGAGCAGAGTGCTAGCTGAGCAGAGTGCTAGCTGAGCAGAGTGCTAGGTGAGTAGAGCGCTAGCTGAGCAGAGTGCTAGCTGAGCAGAGTGCTAGCTGAGGAGAGTGCTAGCTGAGTAGAGTGCTAGGTGAGCAGAGTGCTAGCTGAGCAGAGTGCTAGCTGAGCAGAGTGCTAACTGATCAGAGTGCTAGGTGAGCAGAGTGCTGGCTGAGCAGAGTGCTAGCTGAGCAGAGTGCTAACTGATCAGAGTGCTAGGTGAGCATAGTGCTAGCTGAGTAGAGCGCTGGCTGATCAGAGTGCTAGCTGAGCAGAGTGCTAGCTGAGCAGAGTATTAACTGATCAGAGTGCTAGCTGAGCAGAGTGCTGGCTGAGCAGAGTGCTAGATGAGCAGAATGCTAGGTGAGCAGAGTGCTAGCTGAGCAGAGTGCTAGGTGATCAGAGTGCTAGCTGAGTAGAGTGCTAGCTGAGCAGAGTGCTAGGTGAGTAGAGCGCTAGCTGAGCAGAGTGCTAGCTGAGCAGAGTGCTAGCTGAGCAGAGGTCTAGCTGAGCAGAGTGCTAGATGAGCAGAGTGCTAGATGAGCAGAGTGCTAGGTGAGCAGAGTGCTAGGTGAGCAGAGTGCTAGCTGAGCAGAGTGCTTGCTGAGTAGAGTGCTAGCTGAGCAGAGTGCTAGGTGAGGAGAGCACTAGCTGAGCAGAGCGCTGGCTGAGCAGAGTTTTGGCTGAGCAGAGTGCTAGCTGAGCAGAGTGCTAACTGATCAGAGTGCTAGGTGAGCAGAGTGCTGGCTGAGCAGTCTGCTGGCTGAGCGGAGCGCTAGCTGAGCAGAGCGCTAGCTGAGCAGAGTGCTAGTTGAGCAGAGTGCTAGCTGAGCAGACGTCTAGCTGAGCAGACGTCTAGCTGAGCATAGTCCTAGTGGAGCAGAGTGCTAGCTGAGCATAGCGCTAGCTGAACAGAGTGCTAGCTGAGCATAGCGCTAGCTGAGCAGAGTCCTAGCTGAGGAGAGTGCTTGCTGAGCAGAGTGCTAGCTGAGCAGACGTCTAGCTGAGCAGAGTGCTACGTGATCAGAGTGCTAGCTGAGCAGAGTGCTAGCTGAGCAGAGTGCTAGCTGAGCAGAATGCTAGGTGAGCAGAGTGCTAGGTGAGGAGAGCGCTAGCTGAGCAGAGGTCTAGCTGAGCATAGTGCTAGCTGAACAGAGTGCTAGCTGAGCAGAGTGCTAGCTGAGCAGAGCGCTGGCTGAGCAGAGTGCTAGCTGAGGAGAGTGCTAGGTGAGGAGAGCGCTAGCTGAGCAGAGTGCTAGCTGAGCAGCGTGCTAGCTGAGCAGAGTGCTAGGTGAGCACAGTGCTAGGTGAGCAGAGTGCTAGCTGAGAAGAGTGCTAGCTGAGCAGTCTGCTGGCTGAGCGGAGCGCTAGCTGAGCAGAGCGCTAGCTGAGCAGAGTGCTAGTTCAGCAGAGTGCTAGCTGAGCAGAGTGCTAGCTGAGCAGAGTGCTAGCTGAGCTGTATGCTGGCTGAGCGGAGCGCTAGCTGAGCAGAGTGCTAGGTGAGGAGAGCGCTAGCTGAGCAGAGTGCTAGATGAGCAGAATGCTAGGTGAGCAGAGTGCTAGCTGAGCAGAGTGCTAGCTGAGCAGAGTGCTAGGTGAGCAGAGTGCTAGGTGAGCAGAGTGCTAGCTGAGGAGAGTGCTTGCTGAGCAGAGTGCTAGCTGAGCAGAGTGCTTGCTGAGTAGAGTGCTAGCTGAGCAGAGTGCTAGCTGAGCAGTCTGCTGGCTGAGCGGAGCGCTAGCTGAGCAGAGCGCTAGCTGAGCAGAGTGCTAGTTGAGCAGAGTGCTAGCTGAGCAGAGTGCTAGCTGAGCAGACGTCTAGCTGAGCATAGTCCTAGCTGAGCAGAGTGCTAGCTGAGCATAGCGCTAGCTGAACAGAGTGCTAGCTGAGCATAGCGCTAGCTGAGCAGAGTCCTGGCTGAGGAGAGTGCTTGCTGAGCAGAGTGCTAGCTGAGCAGAGTGCTTGCTGAGCAGAGTGCTAGGTGATCAGAGTGCTAGCTGAGCAGAGTGCTAGCTGAGCAGAGTGCTTGCTGAGCAGAGTGCTAGGTGATCAGAGTGCTAGCTGAGCAGAGTGCTAGATGAGCAGAGTGCTAGCTGAGCAGAATGCTAGGTGAGCAGAGTGCTAGGTGAGGAGAGCGCTAGCTGAGCAGAGTACTAGCTGAGCATAGTGCTAGGTGAGCATAGTGCTAGCTGAGCAGAGTGCTAGCTGAGCAGTCTGCTAGCTGAGCAGAGCGCTGGCTGAGCAGAGTGCTAGCTGAGGAGAGTGCTAGGTGAGGAGAGCGCTAGCTGAGCAGAGTGCTAGCTGAGCAGAGTGATAGATGAGCAGAATGCTAGGTGAGCAGTGTGCTAGGTGAGCAGAGTGCTAGCTGAGAAGAGTGCTAGCTGAGCAGTCTGCTGGCTGAGCGGAGTGCTAGCTGAGCAGAGCGCTAGCTGAGCAGAGTGCTAGTTGAGCAGAGTGCTAGCTGAGCATAGTGCTAGCTGAGCAGAGTGCTAGCTGAGCAGAGTGCTAGCTGAAGCAGTATGCTGGCTGAGCGGAGCGCTAGCTGAGCAGAGTGCTAGGTGAGGAGAGCGCTAGCTGAGCAGAGTGCTAGATGAGCAGAATGCTAGGTGAGCAGAGTGCTAGCTGAGCAGAGTGCTAGCTGAGCAGAGTGCTAGGTGAGCAGAGTGCTAGTTGAGCAGAAGGCTAACTGAGCAGAGTACTAGCTGAGCAGAGTTTTGGCTGAGCAGAGTGCTAGGTGAGGAGAGCGCTAGCTGATCAGAGTGCTAGGTGAGCAGAGTGCTGGCTGAGCAGAGTGCTAGGTGAGCATAGTGCTAGGTGAGGAGAGTGCTAGCTGAGCAGAGGTCTAGCTGAGCATAGTGCTGGCTGAACAGAGAGCTTGCTGAGCAGATTGCAGGGTGAGCAGAGTGATACCTGAGCAGTGTGCTGTCTGAGCAGAGTGCTAGGTGAGCAGAGTGCTAGCTGAGCAGAGGTCTAGCTGAGCAGAGTGCTAGATGAGCAGAGTGTAGATGAGCAGAGTGCTAGGTGAGCAGAGTGTTATGTGAGCAGAGTGCTTGCTGAGTAGAGTGCTAGCTGAGCAGAGTGCTAGGTGAGCAGAGTGCTAGCTGAGCAGAGTGCTAGGTGATCAGAGTGCTAGCTGAGCAGAGTGCTAGCTGAGCAGAGTGCTAGGTGAGTAGAGCGCTAGCTGAGCAGAGTGCTAGCTGAGCAGAGTGCTAGCTGAGGAGAGTGCTAGCTGAGTAGAGTGCTAGGTGAGCAGAGTGCTAGCTGAGCAGAGTGCTAGCTGAGCAGAGTGCTAACTGATCAGAGTGCTAGGTGAGCAGAGTGCTGGCTGAGCAGAGTGCTAGCTGAGCAGAGTGCTAACTGATCAGAGTGCTAGGTGAGCATAGTGCTAGCTGAGCAGAGCGCTGGCTGAGCAGAGTTTTGGCTGAGCAGAGTGCTAGCTGAGCAGAGTGCTAACTGATCAGAGTGCTAGGTGAGCAGAGTGCTGGCTGAGCAGAGTGCTAGATGAGCAGAATGCTAGGTGAGCAGAGTGCTAGGTGAGCAGAGTGCTAAGTGATCAGAGTGCTAGCTGAGCAGAGTGCTAGGTGAGTAGAGCTCTAGCTGAGCAGAGTGCTAGCTGAGCAGAGTGCTAGCTGAGGAGAGTGCTAGCTGAGGAGAGTGCTAGGTGAGGAGAGCACTAGCTGAGCAGAGTGCTGGCTGAACAGAGTGCTAGTTGAGCAGAGCGCTAGCTGAGAAGAGTTCTAGCTGAGCAGAGTGCTAGGTGAGCATAGTGCTAGCTGAGCAGAGCGCTGGCTGAGCAGAGTTTTGGCTGAGCCGAGTTCTAGCTGAGCAGAGTGCTTGCTGATCAGAGTGCTAGGTGAGCAGAGTGCTGGCTGAGCAGAGTGCTAGGTGAGCAGTGTGCTAGGTGAGCAGAGTGCTAGCTGAGCAGAGGTCTAGCTGAGCATAGTGCTGGCTGAACAGAGAGCTTGCTGAGCAGATTGCAGGGTGAGCAGAGTGATACCTGAGTAGTGTGCTGTCTGAGCACAGTGTTAGCTGAGGAGAGAGCTAGGTGATCAGAGTGCTAGCTGAGCAGAGTGCTAGCTGAGCATTGCGCTAGCTGAACAGAGTGCTAGCTGAGCAGAGTGCTAGGTGAGCAGAGTGTTGGTTGAGCAGAGTGCTGGCTGAGCAGAGTTTTGGCTGAGCAGAGTGCTAGCTGAGCAGAGTGCTGGCTCAACAGAGGGCTAGTTGAGCAGAGCGCTACCTGAGCAGAGTGCTGGCTGAGCAGAGTGCTAGGTGAGCAGAGTGCTAGCTGAGCAGAGTGCTAGGTGAGGAGAGCGCTAGCTGAGCAGAATGCTAGATGATTGAGTGCTAGCTGAGCATAGCGCTAGCTAAACAGAGTGCTAGCTGAGCATAGCGCTAGCTGAACAGAGTGCTAGCTGAACAGAGTGCTAGCTGAGCATAGCGCTAGCTGAGCAGAGTGCTAGCTGAGCAGAGTGCTTGCTGAGCAGAGTGCTAGCTGAGCAGAGTGCTTGCTGAGCAGAGTGCTAGGTGATCAGAGTGCTAGCTGAGCAGAGTGCTAGCTGAGCAGAGTGCTTGCTGAGCAGAGCGCTAGCTGAGCAGAGTGCTAGTTGAGCAGAGTGATAGCTGAGCAGAGTGCTAGCTGAGCAGACATCTAGGTGAGCAGATTGCAGGGTGAGCAGAGTGCTAGCTGAGCATAGCGCTAGCTGAACAGAGTGCTAGCTGAGCATAGCGCTAGCTGAGCAGAGTGCTAGCTGAGGAGAGTGCTTGCTGAGCAGAGTCCTAGCTGAGCAGAGTGCTTGCTGAGCAGAGTGCTAGGTGATCAGAGTGCTAGCTGAGCAGAGTGCTAGCTGAGCAGAGTGCTTGCTGAGCAGATTGCAGGGTGAGCAGAGTGCTAGCTGAGCAGAGTGCTAGATGAGCAGAATGCTAGCTGAGAAGAGTGCTAGGTGAGCAGAGTGCTTGCTGAGCAGATTGCAAGGTGAGAAGAGTGATACCTATACAGAGTGCTAGCTGAGCAGAGTGCTAGGTGAGGAGAGCGCTAGCTGAGCAGAGTGCTAGCTGAGCAGAGTGCTAGGTGAGCAGAGCGCTGGCTGAGCAGAGTGCCAGGTGAGCAGAGTGCTAGCTGAGGAGAGCGCTAGCTGAGCAGAGTGCTAGCTGAGCAGAGGTCTAGCTGAGCAGAGTGCTAGCTGAGCAGAGGTCTAGCTGAGCAGAGTGCTAGCTGAGCAGAGTGCTAGCTGAGCAGTCTGCTGGCTGAGCGGAGCGCTAGCTGAGCAGAGCGCTAGCTGAGCAGAGTGCTAGTTGAGCAGAGTGCTAGCTGAGCAGAGTGCTAGCTGAGCAGACGTCTAGCTGAGCATAGTCCTAGTGGAGCAGAGTGCTAGCTGAGCATAGCGCTAGCTGAACAGAGTGCTAGCTGAGCATAGCGCTAGCTGAGCAGAGTCCTAGCTGAGGAGAGTGCTTGCTGAGCAGAGTGCTAGCTGAGCAGAGTGCTACGTGATCAGAGTGCTAGCTGAGCAGAGTGCTAGATGAGCAGAGTGCTAGCTGAGCAGAATGCTAGGTGAGCAGAGTGCTAGGTGAGCAGAGGTCTAGCTGAGCATAGTGCTAGCTGAACAGAGTGCTAGCTGAGCAGAGCGCTGGCTGAGCAGAGTGCTAGCTGAGGAGTGTGCTAGGTGAGGAGAGCGCTAGCTGAGCAGAGTGCTAGCTGAGCAGCGTGCTAGCTGAGCAGAGTGCTAGGTGAGCACAGTGCTAGGTGAGCAGAGTGCTAGCTGAGAAGTGTGCTAGCTGAGCAGTCTGCTGGCTGAGCGGAGCGCTAGCTGAGCAGAGCGCTAGCTGAGCAGAGTGCTAGTTCAGCAGAGTGCTAGCTGAGCAGAGTGCTAGCTGAGCAGAGTGCTAGCTGAGCTGTATGCTGGCTGAGCGGAGCGCTAGCTGAGCAGAGTGCTAGGTGAGGAGAGCGCTAGCTGAGCAGAGTGCTAGATGAGCAGAATGCTAGGTGAGCAGAGTGCTAGGTGAGCATAGTGCTAGCTGAGCAGAGTGCTAGGTGAGCAGAGTGCTAGCTGAGCAGAGTGCTAGCTGAGGAGAGTGCTTGCTGAGCAGAGTGCTAGCTGAGCAGAGTGCTTGCTGAGTAGAGTGCTAGCTGAGCAGAGTGCTAGCTGAGCAGTCTGCTGGCTGAGCGGAGCGCTAGCTGAGCAGAGCGCTAGATGAGCAGAGTGCTAGTTGAGCAGAGTGATAGCTGAGCAGAGTGCTAGCTGAGCAGACGTCTAGCTGAGCATAGTCCTAGCTGAGCAGAGTGCTAGCTGAGCATAGCGCTAGCTTAACAGAGTGCTAGCTGAGCATAGCGCTAGCTGAGCAGAGTCCTGGCTGAGGAGAGTGCTTGCTGAGCAGAGTGCTAGCTGAGCAGAGTGCTTGCTGAGCAGAGTGCTAGGTGATCAGAGTGCTAGCTGAGCAGAGTGCTAGATGAGCAGAGTGCTTGCTGAGCAGAGTGCTAGGTGATCAGAGTGCTAGCTGAGCAGAGTGCTAGATGAGCAGAGTGCTAGCTGAGCAGAATGCTAGGTGAGCAGAGTGCTAGGTGAGGAGAGCGCTAGCTGAGCAGAGTACTAGCTGAGCATAGTGCTAGGTGAGCATAGTGCTAGCTGAGCAGAGTGCTAGCTGAGCAGTCTGCTAGCTGAGCAGAGCGCTGGCTGAGCAGAGTGCTAGCTGAGGAGAGTGCTAGGTGAGGAGAGCGCTAGCTGAGCAGAGTGCTAGCTGAGCAGAGTGATAGATGAGCAGAATGCTAGGTGAGCAGTGTGCTAGGTGAGCAGAGTGCTAGCTGAGAAGAGTGCTAGCTGAGCAGTCTGCTGGCTGAGCGGAGTGCTAGCTGAGCAGAGCGCTAGCTGAGCAGAGTGCTAGTTGAGCAGAGTGCTAGGTGAGCATAGTGCTAGCTGAGCAGAGTGCTAGCTGAGCAGAGTGCTAGCTGAAGCAGTATGCTGGCTGAGCGGAGCGCTAGCTGAGCAGAGTGCTAGGTGAGGAGAGCGCTAGCTGAGCAGAGTGCTAGATGAGCAGAATGCTAGGTGAGCAGAGTGCTAGCTGAGCAGAGTGCTAGCTGAGCAGAGTGCTAGGTGAGCAGAGTGCTAGTTGAGCAGAAGGCTAACTGAGCAGAGTACTAGCTGAGCAGAGTTTTGGCTGAGCAGAGTGCTAACTGATCAGAGTGCTAGGTGAGCAGAGTGCTGGCTGAGCAGAGTGCTAGGTGAGCATAGTGCTAGGTGAGGAGAGTGCTAGCTGAGCAGAGGTCTAGCTGAGCATAGTGCTGGCTGAACAGAGAGCTTGCTGAGCAGATTGCAGGGTGAGCAGAGTGATACCTGAGCAGTGTGCTGTCTGAGCAGAGTGCTAGGTGAGCAGAGTGCTAGCTGAGCAGAGGTCTAGCTGAGCAGAGTGCTAGATGAGCAGAGTGCTAGATGAGCAGAGTGCTAGATGAGCAGAGTGCTAGGTGAGCAGAGTGCTAGTTGAGGAAAGTGCTTGCTGAGCAGAGTGTTATGTGAGCAGAGTGCTTGCTGAGTAGAGTGCTAGCTGAGCAGAGTGCTAGGTGAGCAGAGTGCTAGCTGAGCAGAGTGCTAGGTGATCAGAGTGCTAGCTGAGCAGAGTGCTAGCTGAGCAGAGTGCTAGGTGAGTAGAGCGCTAGCTGAGCAGAGTGCTAGCTGAGCAGAGTGCTAGCTGAGGAGAGTGCTAGCTGAGGAGAGTGCTAGGTGAGCAGAGTGCTAGCTGAGCAGAGTGCTAGCTGAGCAGAGTGCTAACTGATCAGAGTGCTAGGTGAGCAGAGTGCTGGCTGAGCAGAGTGCTAGCTGAGCAGAGTGCTAACTGATCAGAGTGCTAGGTGAGCATAGTGCTAGCTGAGCAGAGCGCTGGCAGATCAGAGTGCTAGCTGAGCAGAGTGCTAGCTGAGCAGAGTATTAACTGATCAGAGTGCTAGGTGAGCAGAGTGCTGGCTGAGCAGAGTGCTAGATGAGCAGAATGCTAGGTGAGCAGAGTGCTAGCTGAGCAGAGTGCTAGGTGATCAGAGTGCTAGCTGAGCAGAGTGCTAGCTGAGCAGAGTGCTAGGTGAGTAGAGCGCTAGCTGAGCAGAGTGCTAGCTGAGCAGAGTGCTAGCTGAGGAGAGTGCTAGCTGAGTAGAGTGCTAGGTGAGCATAGTGCTAGCTGAGCAGAGTGCTAGCTGAGCAGAGTGCTGGCTGAGCAGAGTGCTAGGTGAGCAGTGTGCTAGGTGAGCAGAGTGCTAGCTGAGCAGAGTGCTGGCTGAACAGAGAGCTTGCTGAGCAGATTGCAGGGTGAGGAGAGTGCTGGCTGAGCAGAGTGCTACCTGAGCAGAGTGTTAGCTGAGGAGAGAGCTAGGTGATCAGAGTGCTAGCTGAACAGAGTGCTAGCTGAGCAGAGTGCTAGGTGAGCAGAGTGTTGGTTGAGCAGAGTGCTGGCTGAGCAGAGTTCTGGCTGAGCAGAGTGCTAGCTGAGCAGAGTGCTGGCTGAACAGAGTGCTAGTTGAGCAGAGTGCTAGCTGAGCATAGTGCTAGGTGAGCAGAGTGCTAGGTGAGCAGAGTGCTAGCTGAGCAGAGTGCTAGGTGAGGATAGCGCCAGCTGAGCAGAATGCTAGATGATTGAGTGCTAGCTGAGCATAGCGCTAGCTGAACAGAGTGCTAGCTGAGCATAGCGCTAGCTGAGCAGAGTGCTAGCTGAGGAGAGTGCTTGCTGAGCAGAGTGCTAGGTGAGCAGAGTGCTAGGTGAGGAGAGCGCTAGCTGAGCAGAGTGCTAGATGAGCAGAGTGCTAGGTGAGCAGAGTGCTAGCTGAGCAGAGTGCTAGCTGAGCAGAGTGCTAGCTGAGCAGTCTGCTGTCTGAGCGGAGCGCTAGCTGAGCAGAGTTAGTTCTTGCTGAGCAGAGTGCTAGCTGAGCAGAGTGCTTGCTGAGCAGAGTGCTAGGTGATCAGAGTGCTAGCTGAGCAGAGTGCTAGCTGAGCAGAGTGCTTGCTGAGCAGAGTGCTAGGTGATCAGAGTGCTAGCTGAGCATAGTGCTAGCTGAGCAGAGTGCTAGCTGAGCAGAATGCTAGATGAGCAGAGTCCTAGGTGAGGAGAGCGCTAGCTGAGCAGAGTGCTAGCTGAGCAGAGGTCTAGCTGACCATAGTGCTAGCTGAACAGAGATCTAGCTGAGCAGAGTGCTAGCCGAGCAGAGTGCTAGGTGAGGAGAGCACTAGCTGAGCAGAGTGCTGGCTGAACAGAGTGCTAGTTGAGCAGAGCGCTAGCTGAGAAGAGTTCTAGCAGAAGCAGAGTGCTAGGTGAGCATAGTGCTAGCTGAGCAGAGCGCTGGCTGAGCAGAGTTTTGGCTGAGCCGAGTTCTAGCTGAGCAGAGTGCTTGCTGATCAGAGTGCTAGGTGAGCAGAGTGCTGGCTGAGCAGAGTGCTAGGTGAGCAGTGTGCTAGGTGAGCAGAGTGCTAGCTGAGCAGAGGTCTAGCTGAGCATAGTGCTGGCTGAACAGAGAGCTTGCTGAGCAGATTGCAGGGTGAGCAGAGTGATACCTGAGTAGTGTGCTGTCTGAGCACAGTGTTAGCTGAGGAGAGAGCTAGGTGATCAGAGTGCTAGCTGAGCAGAGTGCTAGCTGAGCATTGCGCTAGCTGAACAGAGTGCTAGCTGAGCAGAGTGCTAGGTGAGCAGAGTGTTGGTTGAGCAGAGTGCTGGCTGAGCAGAGTTTTGGCTGAGCAGAGTGCTAGCTGAGCAGAGTGCTGGCTCAACAGAGGGCTAGTTGAGCAGAGCGCTACCTGAGCATAGTGCTGGCTGAGCAGAGTGCTAGGTGAGCAGAGTGCTAGCTGAGCAGAGTGCTAGGTGAGGAGAGCGCTAGCTGAGCAGAATGCTAGATGATTGAGTGCTAGCTGAGCATAGCGCTAGCTAAACAGAGTGCTAGCTGAGCATAGCGCTAGCTGAACAGAGTGCTAGCTGAACAGAGTGCTAGCTGAGCATAGCGCTAGCTGAGCAGAGTGCTAGCTGAGCAGAGTGCTTGCTGAGCAGAGTGCTAGCTGAGCAGAGTGCTTGCTGAGCAGAGTGCTAGGTGATCAGAGTGCTAGCTGAGCAGAGTGCTAGCTGAGGAGAGTCCTTGCTGAGCAGAGCGCTAGCTGAGCAGAGTGCTAGTTGAGCAGAGTGATAGCTGAGCAGAGTGCTAGCTGAGCAGACATCTAGGTGAGCAGATTGCAGGGTGAGCAGAGTGCTAGCTGAGCATAGCGCTAGCTGAACAGAGTGCTAGCTGAGCATAGCGCTAGCTGAGCAGAGTGCTAGCTGAGGAGAGTGCTTGCTGAGCAGAGTCCTAGCTGAGCAGAGCGATAGCTGAGCATAGTGCTAGCTGAGCAGAGTGCTAGCTGAGCAGAGTGCTAGATGAGCAGAATGCTAGCTGAGAAGAGTGCTAGGTGAGCAGAGTGCTTGCTGAGCAGATTGCAAGGTGAGAAGAGTGATACATATACAGAGTGCTAGCTGAGCAGAGTGCTAGGTGAGGAGAGCGCTAGCTGAGCAGAGTGCTAGCTGAGCAGAGTGCTAGGTGAGCAGAGCGCTGGCTGAGCAGAGTGCCAGGTGAGCAGAGTGCTAGCTGAGGAGAGCGCTAGCTGAGCAGAGTGCTAGCTGAGCAGAGGTCTAGCTGAGCAGAGTGCTAGCTGAGCAGAGGTCTAGCTGAGCAGAGTGCTAGCTGAGCAGAGTGCTAGCTGAGCAGTCTGCTGGCTGAGCGGAGCGCTAGCTGAGCAGAGCGCTAGCTGAGCAGAGTGCTAGTTGAGCAGAGTGCTAGCTGAGCAGAGTGCTAGCTGAGCAGACGTCTAGCTGAGCATAGTCCTAGTGGAGCAGAGTGCTAGCTGAGCATAGCGCTAGCTGAACAGAGTGCTAGCTGAGCATAGCGCTAGCTGAGCAGAGTCCTAGCTGAGGAGAGTGCTTGCTGAGCAGAGTGCTAGCTGAGCAGAGTGCTACGTGATCAGAGTGCTAGCTGAGCAGAGTGCTAGATGAGCAGAGTGCTAGCTGAGCAGAATGCTAGGTGAGCAGAGTGCTAGGTGAGGAGAGCGCTAGCTGAGCAGAGGTCTAGCTGAGCAGAGTGCTAGCTGAGCAGAGCGCTGGCTGAGCAGAGTGCTAGCTGAGGAGTGTGCTAGGTGAGGAGAGCGCTAGCTGAGCAGAGTGCTAGCTGAGCAGCGTGCTAGCTGAGCAGAGTGCTAGGTGAGCACAGTGCTAGGTGAGCAGAGTGCTAGCTGAGAAGTGTGCTAGCTGAGCAGTCTGCTGGCTGAGCGGAGCGCTAGCTGAGCAGTGTGCTGTCTGAGCAGAGTGCTAGGTGAGCAGAGTGCTAGCTGAGCAGAGTGCTAGCTGAGCAGAGTGCTAGCTGAGCTGTATGCTGGCTGAGCGGAGCGCTAGCTGAGCAGAGTGCTAGGTGAGGAGAGCGCTAGCTGAGCAGAGTGCTAGATGAGCAGAATGCTAGGTGAGCAGAGTGCTAGGTGAGCATAGTGCTAGCTGAGCAGAGTGCTAGGTGAGCAGAGTGCTAGCTGAGCAGAGTGCTAGCTGAGGAGAGTGCTTGCTGAGCAGAGTGCTAGCTGAGCAGAGTGCTTGCTGAGTAGAGTGCTAGGTGAGCAGAGTGCTAGCTGAGCAGTCTGCTGGCTGAGCGGAGCGCTAGCTGAGCAGAGCGCTAGCTGAGCAGAGTGCTAGTTGAGCAGAGTGATAGCTGAGCAGAGTGCTAGCTGAGCAGACGTCTAGCTGAGCATAGTCCTAGCTGAGCAGAGTGCTAGCTGAGCATAGCGCTAGCTTAACAGAGTGCTAGCTGAGCATAGCGCTAGCTGAGCAGAGTCCTGGCTGAGGAGAGTGCTTGCTGAGCAGAGTGCTAGCTGAGCAGAGTGCTTGCTGAGCAGAGTGCTAGGTGATCAGAGTGCTAGCTGAGCAGAGTGCTAGATGAGCAGAGTGCTTGCTGAGCAGAGTGCTAGGTGATCAGAGTGCTAGCTGAGCAGAGTGCTAGATGAGCAGAGTGCTAGCTGAGCAGAATGCTAGGTGAGCAGAGTGCTAGGTGAGGAGAGCGCTAGCTGAGCAGAGTACTAGCTGAGCATAGTGCTAGGTGAGCATAGTGCTAGCTGAGCAGAGTGCTAGCTGAGCAGTCTGCTAGCTGAGCAGAGCGCTGGCTGAGCAGAGTGCTAGCTGAGGAGAGTGCTAGGTGAGGAGAGCGCTAGCTGAGCAGAGTGCTAGCTGAGCAGAGTGATAGATGAGCAGAATGCTAGGTGAGCAGTGTGCTAGGTGATCAGAGTGCTAGCTGAGAAGAGTGCTAGCTGAGCAGTCTGCTGGCTGAGCGGAGTGCTAGCTGAGCAGAGCGCTAGCTGAGCAGAGTGCTAGTTGAGCAGAGTGCTAGCTGAGCATAGTGCTAGCTGAGCAGAGTGCTAGCTGAGCAGAGTGCTAGCTGAAGCAGTATGCTGGCTGAGCGGAGCGCTAGCTGAGCAGAGTGCTAGGTGAGGAGAGCGCTAGCTGAGCAGAGTGCTAGATGAGCAGAATGCTAGGTGAGCAGAGTGCTAGCTGAGCAGAGTGCTAGCTGAGCAGAGTGCTAGGTGAGCAGAGTGCTAGTTGAGCAGAAGGCTAACTGAGCAGAGTACTAGCTGAGCAGAGTTTTGGCTGAGCAGAGTGCTAGGTGAGGAGAGCGCTAGCTGATCAGAGTGCTAGGTGAGCAGAGTGCTGGCTGAGCAGAGTGCTAGGTGAGCATAGTGCTAGGTGAGGAGAGTGCTAGCTGAGCAGAGGTCTAGCTGAGCATAGTGCTGGCTGAACAGAGAGCTTGCTGAGCAGATTGCAGGGTGAGCAGAGTGATACCTGAGCAGTGTGCTGTCTGAGCAGAGTGCTAGGTGAGCAGAGTGCTAGCTGAGCAGAGGTCTAGCTGAGCAGAGTGCTAGATGAGCAGAGTGCTAGATGAGCAGAGTGCTAGGTGAGCAGAGTGCTAGGTGAGCAGAGTGCTAGTTGAGGAAAGTGCTTGCTGAGCAGAGTGTTATGTGAGCAGAGTGCTTGCTGAGTAGAGTGCTAGCTGAGCAGAGTGCTAGGTGAGCAGAGTGCTAGCTGAGCAGAGTGCTAGGTGATCAGAGTGCTAGCTGAGCAGAGTGCTAGCTGAGCAGAGTGCTAGGTGAGTAGAGCGCTAGCTGAGCAGAGTGCTAGCTGAGCAGAGTGCTAGCTGAGGAGAGTGCTAGCTGAGGAGAGTGCTAGGTGAGCAGAGTGCTAGCTGAGCAGAGTGCTAGCTGAGCAGAGTGCTAACTGATCAGAGTGCTAGGTGAGCAGAGTGCTGGCTGAGCAGAGTGCTAGCTGAGCAGAGTGCTAACTGATCAGAGTGCTAGGTGAGCATAGTGCTAGCTGAGCAGAGCGCTGGCTGATCAGAGTGCTAGCTGAGCAGAGTGCTAGCTGAGCAGAGTATTAACTGATCAGAGTGCTAGGTGAGCAGAGTGCTGGCTGAGCAGAGTGCTAGATGAGCAGAATGCTAGGTGAGCAGAGTGCTAGCTGAGCAGAGTGCTAGGTGTTCAGAGTGCTAGCTGAGCAGAGTGCTAGCTGAGCAGAGTGCTAGGTGAGTAGAGCGCTAGCTGAGCAGAGTGCTAGCTGAGCAGAGTGCTAGCTGAGGAGAGTGCTAGCTGAGTAGAGTGCTAGGTGAGCATAGTGCTAGCTGAGCAGAGTGCTAGCTGAGCAGAGTGCTGGCTGAGCAGAGTGCTAGGTGAGCAGTGTGCTAGGTGAGCAGAGTGCTAGCTGAGCAGAGTGCTGGCTGAACAGAGAGCTTGCTGAGCAGATTGCAGGGTGAGGAGAGTGCTGGCTGAGCAGAGTGCTACCTGAGCAGAGTGTTAGCTGAGGAGAGAGCTAGGTGATCAGAGTGCTAGCTGAACAGAGTGCTAGCTGAGCAGAGTGCTAGGTGAGCAGAGTGTTGGTTGAGCAGAGTGCTGGCTGAGCAGAGTTTTGGCTGAGCAGAGTGCTAGCTGAGCAGAGTGCTGGCTGAACAGAGTGCTAGTTGAGCAGAGTGCTAGCTGAGCATAGTGCTAGGTGAGCAGAGTGCTAGGTGAGCAGAGTGCTAGCTGAGCAGAGTGCTAGGTGAGGATAGCGCCAGCTGAGCAGAATGCTAGATGATTGAGTGCTAGCTGAGCATAGCGCTAGCTGAACAGAGTGCTAGCTGAGCATAGCGCTAGCTGAGCAGAGTGCTAGCTGAGGAGAGTGCTTGCTGAGCAGAGTGCTAGGTGAGCAGAGTGCTAGGTGAGGAGAGCGCTAGCTGAGCAGAGTGCTAGATGAGCAGAGTGCTAGGTGAGCAGAGTGCTAGCTGAGCAGAGTGCTAGCTGAGCAGAGTGCTAGCTGAGCAGTCTGCTGTCTGAGCGGAGCGCTAGCTGAGCAGAGTTAGTTCTTGCTGAGCAGAGTGCTAGCTGAGCAGAGTGCTAGCTGAGCAGAGTGCTTGCTGAGCAGAGTGCTAGGTGATCAGAGTGCTAGCTGAGCAGAGTGCTAGCTGAGCAGAGTGCTTGCTGAGCAGAGTGCTAGGTGATCAGAGTGCTAGCTGAGCAGAGTGCTAGATGAGCAGAGTGCTAGCTGAGCAGAATTCTAGATGAGCAGAGTCCTAGGTGAGGAGAGCGCTAGCTGAGCAGAGTGCTAGCTGAGCAGAGGTCTAGCTGACCATAGTGCTAGCTGAACAGAGATCTAGCTGAGCAGAGTGCTAGCCGAGCAGAGTGCTAGGTGAGGAGAGCACTAGCTGACCAGAGTGCTGGCTGAACAGAGTGCTAGTTGAGCAGAGCGCTAGCTGAGCAGAGTTCTAGCTGAGCAGAGTGCTATGTGAGCATAGTGCTAGCTGAGCAGAGCGCTGGCTGAGCAGAGTTTTTGCTGAGCAGAGTGCTAGCTGAGCAGAGTGCTAACTGATCAGATTGCTAGGTGAGCAGAGTGCTGGCTGAGCAGAGTGCTAGGTGAGCAGAGTGCTAGCTGAGCAGAGGTCTAGCTGAGATAGTGCTGGCTGGACAGAGAGCTTGCTGAGCAGATTGCAGGGTGAGCAGAGTGCTGGCTGAGCAGAGTGCTACCTGAGCAGAGTGTTAGCTGAGGAGAGAGCTAGGTGATCAGAGTGCTAGCTGAGCAGAGTGCTAGGTGAGCAGAGTGTTGGTTGAGCAGAGTGCTGGCTGAGCAGAGTTTTGGCTGAGCAGAGTGCAAGCTGAGCAGAGTGCTGGCTGAACAGAGTGCTAGTTGAGCAGAGCGCTACCTGAGCAGAGTGCTAGCTGAGCAGAGTGCTAGGTGAGCAGAGTGCTAGCTGAGCAGAGTGCTAGGTGAGGAGAGCGCTAGCTGAGCAGAATGCTAGATGATTGAGTGCTAGCTGAGCATAGCGCTAGCTGAACAGAGTGCTAGCTGAGCATAGCGCTAGCTGAGCAGAGTGCTAGCTGAACAGAGTGCTAGCTGAGGAGAGTGCTTGCTGAGCAGAGTGCTAGCTGAGCAGAGTGCTTGCTGAGCAGAGTGCTAGGCGATCAGAGTTCTAGCTGAGCAGAGTGCTAGGTGAGCAGAGTGCTTGCTGAGCAGATTGCAAGGTGAGCAGAGTGATACCTATACAGAGTGCTAGCTGAGCAGAGTGCTAGGTGAGGAGAGCGCTAGCTGAGCAGAGTGCTAGCTGAGCAGAGTGCTAGGTGAGCATAGTGCTAGCTGAGCAGAGTGCTAGCTGAGCAGTCTGCTAGCTGAGCAGAGTGCTGGCTGAGCAGAGTGCTAGCTGAGCAGAGTGCTAGGTGAGGAGAGCGCTTGCTGAGCAGAGTGCTAGCTGAGCAGCGTGCTAGATGAGCAGAATGCTAGGTGAGCAGAGTGCTAGCTGAGCAGAGTGCTAGGTGAGCAGAGTGCTAGCTGAGCAGTATGCTGGCTGAGCGGAGCGCTAGCTGAGCAGAGTGCTAGGTGAGGAGAGCGCTATCTGAGCAGAGTGTTAGATGAGCAGAATGCTAACTGAGCAGAGTGCTAGCTGAGCAGAGTTCTAGCTGAGCAGAGTGCTAGTTGAGCAGAGGTCTAGCTGAGCAGAGCGCTGGCTGAGCAGAGTTTTGGCTGAGCAGAATGCTAGCTGAGCAGAGTGCTAGCTGAGCAGTCTGCTGGCTGAGCGGAGCGCTAGTTGAGCAGAGTGCTAGCTGAGTATAGTGCTAGCTCAGGAGAGTGCTAGCTGAGCATAGTGCTAGCTGAGCAGTCTGCTGGCTGAGCGGAGCGCTAGCTGAGCAGAGTGCTAGATGAGCAGAATGCTAGGTGAGCAGAGTGCTAGCTGAGCAGAGTGCTAGGTGAGCAGAGTGCTAGCTGAGCAGTCTGCTGGCTGAGCGGAGCGCTAGCTGAACGGAGTGCTAGCTGAGCAGAGTGCTTGCTGAGCAGAGTGCTAGCTGAGCAGAGTGCTAGGTGAGCAGAGTGCTAGGTGATCAGAGTGCTAGCTGAGCAGAGTGCTAGGTGAGCAGAGTGCTTGCTGAGCAGATTGCAAGGTGAGCAGAGTGATACCTATACAGAGTGCTAGCTGAGCAGAGTGCTAGGTGAGGAGAGCGCTAGCTGAGCAGAGTGCTAGGTGAGCAGAGCGCTGGCTGAGCAGAGTGCTAGGTGAGCAGAGTGCTAGGTGAGGAGAGCGCTAGCTGAGCAGAGTGCTAGCTGAGCAGAGGTCTAGCTGTGCATAGTGCTAGCTGAGCAGAGGTCTAGCTGAGCATAGTGCTAGCTGAGCAGAGTGCTAGCTGAGCAGTCTGCTGGCTGAGCGGAGCGCTAGCTGAGCAGAGCGCTAGCTGAGCAGAGTGCTAGTTGAGCAGAGTGATAGCTGAGCAGAGTGCTAGCTGAGCAGACGTCTAGCTGAGCATAGTCCTAGCTGAGCAGAGTGCTAGCTGAGCATAGCGCTAGCTGAACAGAGTGCTAGCTGAGCATAGCGCTAGCTGAGCAGAAGTCCTAGCTGAGGAGAGTGCTTGCTGAGCAGAGTGCTAGCTGAGCAGAGTGCTTGCTGAGCAGAGTGCTAGGTGATCAGAGTGCTAGCTGAGCAGAGTGCTAGCTGAGCAGAGTGCTTGCTGAGCAGAGTGCTAGGTGATCAGAGTGCTAGCTGAGCAGAGTGCTAGATGAGCAGAGTGCTAGCTGAGCAGAATGCTAGATGAGCAGAGTCCTAGGTGAGGAGAGCGCTAGCTGAGCAGAGTGCTAGCTGAGCAGAGGTCTAGCTGAGCATAGTGCTAGCTGAACAGAGTGCTAGCTGAGCAGAGTGCTAGCTGAGCAGAGTGCTAGCTGAGCAAAGCGCTGGCTGAGCAGAGTGCTAGCCGAGCAGACCGCTAGCTGAGCAGAGTGCTAGCTGAGCAGAGCGCTAGCTGAGCAGAGCGCTAGCTGAGCAGAGTGCTGGCTGAGCAGAGTGCTAGCTGAGCAGAGTGCTAGCTGAGCAGAGTGCTGGCTGAGCAGAGGTCTAGCTGAGCATAGTGCTAGTTGAGCAGAGTGCTAGCTGAGCAGAGTGCTAGCTGAGCAGACGTCTAGCTGAGCATAGTCCTAGATGAGCAGAGTGCTAGCTGAGCATAGCGCTAGCTGAGCAGAGTGCTAGGTGAGCATAGTGCTAGGTGAGCAGAGTGCTAGCTGAGCAGAGCGCTGGCTGAGCAGAGTGCTAGCTGAGCATAGTGCTAGGTGTGGAGAGCGCTAGCTGAGCAGAGTGCTAGCTGAGCAGAGTGCTAGATGAGGAGAATGCTAGGTGAGCAGAGTGCTAGGTGAGCAGAGTGCTAGCTGAGCAGAGTGGTAGCTGAGCAGTCTGCTGGCTGAGCGGAGCGCTAGCTGAGCAGAGCGCTAGTTCAGCAGAGTGCTAGCTGAGCAGAGTGCTAGCTGAGCAGACGTCTAGCTGAGAATAGTCCTAGATGAGCAGAGTGCTAGCTGAGCAGTGTGCTGGCTGAGCGGAGCGCTAGCTGAGCAGAGTGCTAGATGAGCAGAGTGCTAGTTGAGCATAGCGCTAGCTGAGGAGAGTGCTAGGTGAGCAGAGTGCTAGCTGAGCAGAGTGCTAGCTGAGCAGAGCGCTGGCTGAGGAGAGTGCTAGCTGAGGAGAGTGCTTGCTGAGCAGAGTGCTAGCTGAGCAGAGTGCTAGATGAGCAGAATGCTAGGTGAGCAGAGTTCTAGGTGAGCAGAGTGCTAGCTGAGCAGAGTGCTAGCTGAGCAGAGTGCTAGCTGAGCAGAGTGCTAGGTGAGCAGAGTGCTAGCTGAGCAGAGTTCTAGCTGAGGAGAGTGCTAGGTGAGCAGAGTGCTAGCTGAGCAGAGTGCTAGGTGAGCAGAGTGCTAGCTGAGCAGTCTGCTGGCTGAGCGGAGCGCTAGCTGAGCAGAGCGCTAGCTGAGCAGAGTCCTAGTTGAGCAGAGTGCTAGCTGAGCAGAGCGCTAGCTGAGCAGACGTCTAGCTGAGCATAGCGCTAGCTGAACGGAGTGCTAGCTGAGCAGAGTGCTAGGTGATCAGAGTGCTAGCTGAGCAGAGTGCTAGGTGAGCAGAGTGCTAGCTGAGCAGAGTGCTAAGTGAGTAGAGCGCTAGGTGAGCAGAGTGCTAGGTGAGCAGAGTGCTAGCTGAGGAGAGTGCTACCTGAGTAGAGTTCTAGGTGAGGAGAGCACTAGCTGAGCAGAGTGCTGGCTGAACAGAGTGCTAGTTGAGCAGAGCGCTAGCTGAGCAGAGTTCTAGCTGAGCAGAGTGCTAGGTGAGCATAGTGCTAGCTGAGCAGAGCGCTGGCTGAGCAGAGTTTTGGCTGAGCAGAGTGCTAGCTGGGCAGAGTGCTAACTGATCAGAGTGCTAGGTGAGCAGAGTGCTGGCTGAGCAGAGTGCTAGGTGAGCAGAGTGCTAGCTGAGCAGAGGTCTAGCTGAGCATAGTGCTGGCTGAAGAGAGAGCTTGCTGAGCAGATTGCAGGGTGAGCAGAGTGATACCTGAGCAGTGTGCTGTCTGAGCAGAATGCTAGGTGAGCAGAGTGCTATGTGAGCAGAGTGCTAGCTGAGAAGAGTGCTAGCTGAGCAGTCTGCTGGCTGAGCGGAGCGGTAGCTGAGCAGAGCGCTAGCTGAGCAGAGTGCTAGTTGAGCAGAGTGCTAGGTGAGGAGAGCGCTAGCTGAGCAGAGTGCTAGGTGAGCAGAGTGCTAGCTGAGCAGTATGCTGGCTGAGCGGAGCGCTAGCTGAGCAGAGTGCTAGGTGAGGAGAGCGCTAGCTGAGCAGAGTTCTAGCTGAGCAGAGTGCTAGGTGAGCATAGTGCTAGCTGAGCAGAGCGCTGGCTGAGCAGAGTTTTAGCTGAGCAGAGTGCTAGCTGAGCAGAGTCCTAGCTGAGCAGTCTGCTGGCTGAGCGGAGCGCTAGCTGAGCAGAGTGCTAGCTGAGCAGAGTGCTAGTTGAGCATAGCGCTAGCTGAGCAGAGTGCTAGCTGAGCAGAGTGCTAGATGAGCAGAATGCTAGGTGAGCAGAGTGCTAGGTGAGCAAAGTGCTAGCTGAGCAGAGTGCTAGCTGAGCAGTCTGCTGGCTGAGCGGAGCGCTAGCTGAGCAGAGCGCTAGGTGATCAGAGTGCTAGTTGAGCAGAGTGCTAGCTGAGCATAGTGCTAGCTGAGCAGAGTGCTAGCTGAGCATAGTGCTAGCTGAGCAGAGTGTTACCTGAGCAGTCTGCTGGCTGAGCGGAGCGCTAGTGAGCAGAGTGCTAGATGAGCAGAATGCTAGGTGAGCAGAGTGCTGGCTGAGCAGAGTGCTAGGTGAGCAGAGTGCTAGCTGAGCAGTCTGCTGGCTGAGCGGAGCGCTAGCTGAGCAGAGCGCTAGCTGAGCAGAGTGCTAGTTGAGCAGAGTGATAGCTGAGCAGAGCGCTAGCTGAGCAGACGTCTAGCTGAGCATAGCGCTAGCTGAACGGAGTGCTAGCTGAGCAGAGTGCTTGCTGAGCAGAGTGCTAGGTGATCAGAGTGCTGGGTGAGCAGAGTGCTAGCTGAGCAGAGTGCTTGCTGAGCATAGCGCTGGCTGAACAGAGAGCTTGCTGAGCAGATTGCAGGGTGAGCAGAGTGCTGGCTGAGCAGAGTGCTACCTGAGCAGAGTGTTAGCTGAGGAGAGAGCTAGGTGATCAGAGTGCTAGCTGAGCAGAGTGCTAGGTGAGCAGAGTGTTGGTTGAGCAGAGTGCTGGCTGAGCAGAGTTTTGGCTGAGCAGAGTGCTAGCTGAGCAGAGTGCTAGCTGAGCAGACTGCTGGCTGAACAGAGTGCTAGTTGAGCAGAGCGCTACCTGAGCAGAGTGCTAGCTGAGCAGAGTGCTAGGCGAGCAGAGTGCTAGCTGAGCAGAGCGCTAGCTGAGCAGAGTGCTAGGTGATCAGAGTGCTAGCTGAGGAGAGTGCTTGCTGAGCAGAGTGCTAGCTGAGCAGAGTGCTTGCTGAGGAGAGTGCTAGGTGATCAGAGTGCTAGCTGAGCAGAGTGCTAGGTGAGCAGAGTGCTTGCTGAGCAGATTGCAAGGTGAGCATAGTGATACCTATACAGAGTGCTAGCTGAGCAGAGTGCTAGGTGAGGAGAGCGCTAGCTGAGCAGACTGCTAGCTGAGCATAGTGCTAGGTGAGCATAGTGCTAGCTGAGCAGAGTGCTATCTGAGCAGTCTGCTAGCTGAGCAGAGTGCTGGCTGAGCAGAGTGCTAGCTGAGGAGAGTGCTAGGTGAGGAGAGCGCTTGCTGAGCAGAGTGCTAGCTGAGCAGCGTGCTAGATGAGCAGAATGCTAGGTGAGCAGAGTGCTATGTGAGCAGAGTGCTAGCTGAGAAGAGTGCTAGCTGAGCAGTCTGCTGGCTGAGCGGAGCGGTAGCTGAGCAGAGCGCTAGCTGAGCAGAGTGCTAGTTGAGCAGAGTGCTAGCTGAGCAGAGTGCTAGCTGAGCAGAGTGCTAGGTGAGCAGAGTGCTAGCTGAGCAGTATGCTGGCTGAGCGGAGCGCTAGCTGAGCAGAGTGCTAGGTGAGGAGAGCGCTAGCTGAGCAGAGTTCTAGCTGAGCAGAGTGCTAGGTGAGCATAGTGCTAGCTGAGCAGAGCGCTGGCTTAGCAGAGTTTTGGCTGAGCAGAGTGATAGCTGAGCAGAGTCCTAGCTGAGCAGTCTGCTGGCTGAGCGGAGCGCTAGCTGAGCAGAGTGCTAGCTGAGCAGAGTGCTAGTTGAGCATAGCGCTAGCTGAGCAGAGTGCTAGCTGAGCAGAGTGCTAGATGAGCAGAATGCTAGGTGAGCAGAGTGCTAGCTGAGCAAAGTGCTAGCTGAGCAGAGTGCTAGCTGAGCAGTCTGCTGGCTGAGCGGAGCGCTAGCTGAGCAGAGCGCTAGGTGATCAGAGTGCTAGTTGAGCAGAGTGCTAGCTGAGCATAGTGCTAGCTGAGCAGAGTGCTAGCTGAGCATAGTGCTAGCTGAGCAGAGTGCTAGCTGAGCAGTCTGCTGGCTGAGCGGAGCGCTAGTGAGCAGAGTGCTAGATGAGCAGAATGCTAGGTGAGCAGAGTGCTGGCTGAGCAGAGTGCTAGGTGAGCAGAGTGCTAGCTGAGCAGTCTGCTGGCTGAGCGGAGCGCTAGCTGAGCAGAGCGCTAGCTGAGCAGAGTGCTAGTTGAGCAGAGTGATAGCTGAGCAGAGCGCTAGCTGAGCAGACGTCTAGCTGAGCATAGCGCTAGCTGAACGGAGTGCTAGCTGAGCAGAGTGCTTGCTGAGCAGAGTGCTAGGTGATCAGAGTGCTAGGTGAGCAGAGTGCTAGGTGATCAGAGTGCTAGCTGAGCAGAGTGCTAGGTGAGCAGAGTGCTTGCTGAGCAGATTGCAATGTGAGCAGAGTGATACCTATACAATGTGCTAGCTGAGCAGAGTGCTAGGTGAGCAGAGTGCTAGGTGAGGAGAGCGCTAGCTGAGCAGAGTGCTAGCTGAGCAGAGGTCTAGCTGAGCATAGTGCTAGCTGAGCAGAGGTCTAGCTGAGCATAGTGCTAGCTGAGCAGAGTGCTAGCTGAGCAGTCTGCTGGCTGAGCGGAGCGCTAGCTGAGCAGAGCGCTAGCTGAGCAGAGTGCTAGTTGAGCAGAGTGCTAGCTGAGCAGAGTGCTAGCTGAGCAGACGTCTAGCTGAGCATAGTCCTAGCTGAGCAGAGTGCTAGCTGAGCATAGCGCTAGCTGAACAGAGTGCTAGCTGAGCATAGCGCTAGCTGAGCAGAGTCCTAGCTGAGGAGAGTGCTTGCTGAGCAGAGTGCTAGCTGAGCAGAGTGCTTGCTGAGCAGAGTGCTAACTGATCAGAGTGCTAGCTGAGCAGAGTGCTAGCTGAGCAGAGTGCTTGCTGAGCAGAGTGCTAGGTGATCAGAGTGCTAGGTGAGCAGAGTGCTAGCTCAGCAGAGTGCTAGCTGAGCAGAATGCTAGATGAGCAGAGTCCTAGGTGAGGAGAGCGCTAGCTGAGCAGAGTGCTGGCTGAACAGAGTGCTAGTTGAGCAGAGTGCTAGCTGAGTATAGTGCTAGGTGATCAGAGTGATAGCTGAGCAGAGTGCTAGCTGAGCAGAGCGCTGGCTGAGCATAGTGCTAGCTGAGCAGAGTGCTAGCTGAGCAGTCTGCTGGCTGAGCGGAGCGCTAGTGAGCAGAGTGCTAGATGAGCAGAATGCTAGGTGAGCAGAGTGCTGGCTGAGCAGAGTGCTAGGTGAGCAGAGTGCTAGCTGAGCAGTCTGCTGGCTGAGCGGAGCGCTAGCTGAGCAGAGCGCTAGCTGAGCAGAGTGCTAGTTGAGCAGAGTGATAGCTGAGCAGAGCGCTAGCTGAGCAGACGTCTAGCTGAGCATAGCGCTAGCTGAACGGAGTGCTAGCTGAGCAGAGTGCTTGCTGAGCAGAGTGCTAGGTGATCAGAGTGCTAGGTGAGCAGAGTGCTAGGTGATCAGAGTGCTAGCTGAGCAGAGTGCTAGGTGAGCAGAGTGCTTGCTGAGCAGATTGCAAGGTGAGCAGAGTGATACCTATACAATGTGCTAGCTGAGCAGAGTGCTAGGTGAGCAGAGTGCTAGGTGAGGAGAGCGCTAGCTGAGCAGAGTTCTAGCTGAGCAGAGTGCTAGGTGAGCAGAGCGCTAGCTGAGCAGAGTGCTAGCTGAGCAGAGTGCTAACTGATCAGAGTGCTAGGTGAGCAGAGTGCTGGCTGAGCATAGTGCTAGCTGAGCAGAGTGCTAGCTGAGCATAGTGCTGGCTGAACAGAGAGCTTGCTGAGCAGATTGCAGGGTGAGCAGAGTGATACCTGAGCAGTGTGATGTCTGAGCAGAGTGCTAGGTGAGCAGAGTGCTAGCTGAGCAGAGGTCTAGCTGAGCATAGTGCTGGCTGAACAGAGAGCTTGCTGAGCAGATTGCAGGGTGCTGAGCAGAGTGCTGGCTGAGCAGAGTGCTACCTGAGCAGAGTGTTAGCTGAGGAGAGAGCTAGGTGATCAGAGTGCTAGCTGAGCAGAGTGCTAGGTGAGCAGAGTGTTGGTTGAGCAGAGTGCTGGCTGAGCAGAATTTTGGCTGAGCAGAGTGCTAGCTGAGCAGAGTGCTGGCTGAACAGAGTGCTAGTTGAGCAGAGCGCTACCTGAGCAGAGTGCTAGCTGAGCAGAGTGCTAGGTGAGCAGAGTGCTAGCTGAGCAGAGTGCTAGGTGAGGAGAGCGCTAGCTGAGCAGAATGCTAGATGATTGAGTGCTAGCTGAGCATAGCGCTAGCTGAACAGAGTGCTAGCTGAGTATAGCGCTAGCTGAGCAGAGTGCTAGCTGAACAGAGTGCTAGCTGAGGAGAGTGCTTGCTGAGCAGAGTGCTAGCTGAGCAGAGTGCTTGCTGAGCAGAGTGCTAGGTGATCAGAGTGCTAGCTGAGCAGAGTGCTAGGTGAGCAGAGTGCTTGCTGAGCAGTTTGCAAGGTGAGCATAGTGATACCTATACAGAGTGCTAGCTGAGCAGAGTGCTAGGTGAGGAGAGCGCTAGCTGAGTAGAGTGCTAGCTGAGCAGAGTGCTAGGTGAGCATAGTGCTAGCTGAGCAGAGTGCTAGCTGAGCAGTCTGCTAGCTGAGTAGAGAGCTGGCTGAGCAGAGTGGTAGCTGAGCAGAGTGCTAGGTGAGGAGAGCGCTTGCTGAGCAGAGTGCTAGCTGAGCAGCGTGCTAGATGAGCATAGTGCTAGGTGAGCAGAGTGCTAGGTGAGCAGAGTGCTAGCTGAGAAGAGTGCTAGCTGAGCAGTCTGCTGGCTGAGCGGAGCGCTAGCTGAGCAGAGCGCTAGCTGAGCAGAGTGCTAGTTGAGCAGAGTGCTAGCTGAGCATAGTGCTAGCTGAGCAGAGTGCTAGCTGAGCAGAGCGCTGGCTGAGCAGAGTGCTAGCCCGAGCAGAGTGCTAGGTGAGGAGAGCGCTAGCTGATCAGAGTGCTGGCTGAGCAGAGGTCTAGCTGAGCATAGTGCTAGCTGAACAGAGTGCTAGGTGAGCAGAGTGCTAGTTGAGCAGAGTGCTAGCTGAGCAGAGTGCTAGCTGAGGAGAGTGCTAGCTGAGCATAGTCCTAGATGAGCAGAGTGCTAGTTGAGCATAGCGCTAGCTGAGCAGAGTGCTAGGTGAGCATAGTGCTAGGTGAGCAGAGTGCTAGCTGAGCAGAGCGCTGGCTGAGCAGAGTGCTAGCTGAGCATAGTGCTAGGTGTGGAGAGCGCTAGATGAGCAGAGTGCTAGATGAGCAGAATGCTAGGTGAGCAGAGTGCTAGGTGAGCAGAGTGCTAGGTGAGCAGAGTGGTAGCTGAGCAGTCTGGTGGCTTAGCGGAGCGCTAGCTGAGCAGAGCGCTAGCTGAGCAGAGTGCTAGTTCAGCAGAGTGCTAGCTGAGCAGAGTGCTAGCTTAGCAGACGTCTAGCTGAGAATAGTCCTAGATGAGCAGAGTGCTAGCTTAGCAGTCTGCTGGCTGAGCGGAGCGCTAGCTGAGCAGAGTGCTAGATGAGCAGAGTGCTAGTTGAGCATAGCGCTAGCTGAGCAGAGTGCTAGGTGAGCATAGTGCTAGCTGAGCAGAGCGCTGGGTGAGGAGAGTGCTACCTGAGGAGAGTGCTTGCTGAGCAGAGTGCTAGCTGAGCAGAGTGCTAGATGAGGAGAATGCTAGGTGAGCAGAGTGCTAGGTGAGCAAAGTGCTAGCTGAGCAGAGTGCTAGCTGAGCAGTCTGCTGGCTGAGCGGAGCGCTAGCTGAGCAGAGCGCTAGCTGAGCAGAGTGCTAGTTAAGCAGAGTGCTAGCTGAGCAGAGTGCTAGCTGAGCATAGTGCTAGCTGAGCAGAGTGCTAGGTGAGCAGAGTGCTAGGTGAGCAGAGTGCTAGCTGAGCAGAGTGCTAGCTGAGGAGAGTGCTAGGTGAGCAGAGTGCTAGCTGAGCAGAGTGCTAGGTGAGCAGAGTGCTAGCTGAGCAGTCTGCTGGCTGAGCGGAGCGCTAGATGAGCAGAGCGCTAGCTGAGCAGAGTCCTAGTTGAGCAGAGTGCTAGCTGAGCAGAGCGCTAGCTGAGCAGACGTCTAGCTGAGCATAGCGCTAGCTGAACGGAGTGCTAGCTGAGCAGAGTGCTAGGTGATCAGAGTGCTAGCTGAGCAGAGTGCTAGCTGAGCAGAGTGCTAGCTGAGCAGAGTGCTAAGTGAGTAGAGCGCTAGGTGAGGAGAGCACTAGCTGAGCAGAGTGCTGGCTGAACAGAGTGCTAGTTGAGCAGAGCGCTAGCTGAGCAGAGTTCTAGCTGAGCAGAGTGCTAGGTGAGCATAGTGCTAGCTGAGCAGAGCGCTGGCTGAGCAGAGTTTTGGCTGAGCAGAGTGCTTGCTGAGCAGAGTGCTAGGTGAGCAGAGTGCTAGCTGAGCAGAGGTCTAGCTGAGCATAGTGCTGGCTGAAGAGAGAGCTTGCTGAGCAGATTGCAGGGTGAGCAGAGTGATACCTGAGCAGTGTGCTGTCTGAGCAGAGTGCTAGGTGAGCAGAGTGCTAGCTGAGCAGAGGTCTAGCTGAGCATAGCGCTGGCTGAACAGAGAGGTTGCTGAGCAGATTGCAGGGTGAGCAGAGTGCTGGCTGAGCAGAGTGCTGCCTGAGCAGAGTGTTAGCTGAGGAGAGAGCTAGGTGATCAGAGTGCTAGGTGAGCAGAGTGCTAGGTGAGCATTGCGCTAGCTGAAGAGAGTGCTAGCTGAGCAGAGTGCTAGGTGAGCAGAGTGTTGGTTGAGCAGAGTGCTGGCTGAGCAGATTTTTGGCTGAGCAGAGTGCTAGCTGAGCAGAGTGCTGGCTGAACAGAGTGCTAGTTGAGCAGAGCGCTACCTGAGCAGAGTGCTAGCTGAGCAGAGTGCTAGGTGAGCAGAGTGCTAGCTGAGCAGAGTGCTAGGTGAGGAGAGCGCTAGCTGAGCAGAATGCTAGATGATTGAGTGCTAGCTGAGCATAGCGCTAGCTGAACAGAGTGCTAGCTGAGCATAGCGCTAGCTGAGCAGAGTGCTAGCTGAGCAGAGTGCTAGCTGAGGAGAGTGCTTGCTGAGCAGAGTGCTAGCTGAGCAGAGTGCTAGCTGAGCAGTCTGCTGGCTGAGCGGAGCGCTAGCTGAGCAGAGCGCTAGCTGAGCAGAGTGCTAGTTCAGCAGAGTGCTAGCTGAGCAGAGTGCTAGCTGAGCAGACGTCTAGCTGAGAATAGTCCTAGATGAGCAGAGTGCTAGCTGAGCAGTCTGCTGGCTGAGCGGAGCGCTAGCTGAGCAGAGTGATAGATGAGCAGAATGCTAGGTGAGCAGAGTGCTAGCTGAGCAGAGTGCTAGCTGAGCAGAGTGCTAGCTGAGCAGTCTGCTGGCTGAGCGGAGCGCTTGCTGAGCAGAGCGCTAGCTGAGCAGAATGCTAGTTGAGCAGAGTGCTAGCTGAGCAAAGCGCTAGGTGATCAGAGTGCTAGCTGAGCAGAGTGCTAGGTGAGCAGAGTGCTAGCTGAGCAGAGTGCTAAGTGAGTAGAGCGCTAGGTGAGCAGAGTGCTTGCTGAGCAGAGTGCTAGCTGAGGAGAGTGCTAGCTGAGGAGAGTGCTAGCTGAGTAGAGTGCTAGGTGAGGAGAGCACTAGCTGAGCAGAGTGCTGGCTGAACAGAGTGCTAGTTGAGCAGAGTGCTAGCTGAGCAGTGTTCTAGCTGAGCAGAGTGCTAGGTGAGCATAGTGCTAGCTGAGAAGAGCGCTGGCTTAGCAGAGTTTTGGCTGAGCAGAGTGCTAGCTGAGCAGAGTGCTAACTGATCAGAGTGCTAGGTGAGCAGAGTGCTGGCTGAGCAGAGTGCTAGCTGAGCAGAGTGCTAGCTGAGCAGAGTGCTAGGCGAGCATAGTGCTGGCTGAACAGAGAGCTTGCTGAGCAGATTGCAGGGTGAGCAGAGTGATACCTGAGCAGTGTGCTCTCTGAGCAGAGTGCTAGGTGAGCAGAGTGCTAGCTGAGCAGAGGTCTAGCTGAGCATAGTGCTGGCTGAACAGAGAGCTTGCTGAGCAGATTGCAGGGTGAGCAGAGTGCTGGCTGAGCAGAGTGCTACCTGAGCAGAGTGTTAGCTGAGGAGAGAGCTAGGTGATCAGAGTGCTAGCTGAGCAGAGTGCTAGGTGAGCAGAGTGTTGGTTGAGCAGAGTGCTGGCTGAGCAGAGTTTTGGCTGAGCAGAGTGCTAGCTGAGCAGAGTGCTGGCTGAACAGAGTGCTAGTTGAGCAGAGCGCTAGCTGAGCAGAGTGCTAGGTGAGGAGAGCGCTAGCTGAGCAGAATGCTAGATGATTGAGTGCTAGCTGAGCATAGCGCTAGCTGAAGAGAGTGCTAGCTGAGCATAGCGCTAGCTGAGCAGAGTGCTAGCTGAACAGAGTGCTAGCTGAGGAGAGTGCTTTCTGAGCAGAGTGCTAGCTGAGCAGAGTGCTTGCTGAGCAGAGTGCTAGGTGATCAGAGTGCTAGCTGAGCAGAGTGCTAGGTGAGCAGAGTGCTTGCTGAGCAGATTGCAAGGTGAGCATAGTGATACCTATACAGTGTGCTAGCTGAGCAGAGTGCTAGGTGAGGAGAGCGCTAGCTGAGCAGAGTGCTATCTGAGCATAGTGCTAGGTGAGCATAGTGCTAGCTGAGCAGAGTGCTAGCTGAGCAGTCTGCTAGCTGAGCAGAGTGCTGGCTGAGCAGAGTGCTAGCTGAGCAGAGTGCTAGGTGAGGAGAGCGCTTGCTGAGCAGAGTGCTAGCTGAGCAGCGTGCTAGATGAGCAGAATGCTAGGTGAGCAGAGTGCTAGGTGAGCAGAGTGCTAGCTGAGCAGTCTGCAGGCTGAGCGGAGCGCTAGCTGAGCAGAGCGCTAGCTGAGCAGAGTGCTAGTTGAGCAGAGTGATAGCTGAGCAGAGCGCTAGCTGAGCAGACGTCTAGCTGAGCATAGCGCTAGCTGAACGGAGTGCTAGCTGAGCAGAGTGCTTGCTGAGCAGAGTGCTAGGTGATCAGAGTGCTAGGTGAGCAGAGTGCTAGGTGATCAGAGTGCTAGCTGAGCAGAGTGCTAGGTGAGCAGAGTGCTTGCTGAGCAGATTGCAAGGTGAGCAGAGTGATACCTATAGAATGTGCTAGCTGAGCAGAGTGCTAGGTGAGCAGAGTGCTAGGTGAGGAGAGCGCTAGCTGAGCAGAGTGCTAGCTGAGCAGAGGTCTAGCTGAGCATAGTGCTAGCTGAGCAGAGGTCTAGCTGAGCATAGTGCTAGCTGAGCAGAGTGCTAGCTGAGCAGTCTGCTGGCTGAGCGGAGCGCTAGCTGAGCAGAGCGCTAGCTGAGCAGAGTGCTAGTTGAGCAGAGTGCTAGCTGAGCAGAGTGCTAGCTGAGCAGACGTCTAGCTGAGCATAGTCCTAGCTGAGCAGAGTCCTAGCTGAGGAGAGTGCTTGCTGAGCAGAGTGCTAGCTGAGCAGAGTGCTTGCTGAGCAGAGTGCTAACTGATCAGAGTGCTAGCTGAGCAGAGTGCTAGCTGAGCAGAGTGCTTGCTGAGCAGAGTGCTAGGTGATCAGAGAGCTAGGTGAGCATAGTGCTAGCTCAGCAGAGTGCTAGCTGAGCAGAATGCTAGATGAGGAGAGTCCTAGGTGAGGAGAGCGCTAGCTGAGCAGAGTGCTAGCTGAGCAGAGGTCTAGCTGAGCAGAGTGCTAGCTGAGTATAGTGCTAGGTGATCAGAGTGATAGCTGAGCAGAGTGCTAGCTGAGCAGAGCGCTGGCTGAGCAGAGTGCTAGCCGAGCAGAGTGCTAGGTGAGGAGAGCGCTAGCTGAGCAGAGTTCTAGCTGAGCAGAGTGCTAGGTGAGGAGAGCGCTAGCTGATCAGAGTGCTGGCTGAGCAGAGGTCTAGCTGAGCATAGTGCTAGCTGAACAGAGTGCTAGGTGAGCAGAGTGCTAGCTGAGCATAGCGCTAGCTGAGCAGAGTGCTAGGTGAGCATAGTGCTAGGTGAGCAGAGTGGTAGCTGAGCAGTCTGCTGGCTGAGCGGAGCGCTAGCTGAGCAGAGCGCTAGCTGAGCAGAGTGCTAGTTCAGCAGAGTGCTAGCTGAGCAGAGTGCTAGCTTAGAAGACGTCTAGCTGAGAATAGTCCTAGATGAGCAGAGTGCTAGTTGAGCAGTCTGCTGGCTGAGCGGAGCGCTAGCTGAGCAGAGTGCTAGATGAGCAGAGTGCTAGTTGAGCATAGCGCTAGCTGAGCAGAGTGCTAGGTGAGCATAGTGCTAGCTGAGCAGAGTGCTAGCTGAGCAGAGCGCTGGCTGAGGAGAGTGCTACCTGAGGAGAGTGCTTGCTGAGCAGAGTGCTAGCTGAGCAGAGTGCTAGATGAGCAGAATGCTAGGTGAGCAGAGTGCTAGGTGAGCAAAGTGCTAGCTGAGCAGAGTGCTAGCTGAGCAGTCTGCTGGCTGAGCGGAGCGCTAGCTGAGCAGAGCGCTAGCTGAGCAGAGTGCTAGTTAAGCAGAGTGCTAGCTGAGCAGAGTGCTAGCTGAGCATAGTGCTAGCTGAGCAGAGTGCTAGGTGAGCAGAGTGCTAGGTGAGCAGAGTGCTAGCTGAGCAGAGTGCTAGCTGAGGAGAGTGCTAGGTGAGCAGAGTGCTAGCTGAGCAGAGTGCTAGGTGAGCAGAGTGCTAGCTGAGCAGTCTGCTGGCTGAGCGGAGCGCTAGATGAGCAGAGCGCTAGCTGAGCAGAGTCCTAGTTGAGCAGAGTGCTAGCTGAGCAGAGCGCTAGCTGAGCAGACGTCTAGCTGAGCATAGCGCTAGCTGAACGGAGTGCTAGCTGAGCAGAGTGCTAGGTGAGCAGAGTGCTAGCTGAGCAGAGTGCTAAGTGAGTAGAGCGCTAGGTGAGGAGAGCACTAGCTGAGCAGAGTGCTGGCTGAACAGAGTGCTAGTTGAGCAGAGCGCTAGCTGAGCAGAGTTCTAGCTGAGCAGAGTGCTAGGTGAGCATAGTGCTAGCTGAGCAGAGCGCTGGCTGAGCAGAGTTTTGGCTGAGCAGAGTGCTGGCTGAGCAGAGTGCTAGGTGAGCAGAGTGCTAGCTGAGCAGAGGTCTAGCTGAGCATAGTGCTGGCTGAACAGAGAGCTTGCTGAGCAGATTGCAGGGTGAGCAGAGTGATACCTGAGCAGTGTGCTGTCTGAGCAGAGTGCTAGGTGAGCAGAGTGCTAGCTGAGCAGAGTTCTAGCTGAGCATAGCGCTGGCTGAACAGAGAGCTTGCTGAGCAGATTGCAGGGTGAGCAGAGTGCTGGCTGAGCAGAGTGCTGCCTGAGCAGAGTGTTAGCTGAGGAGAGAGCTAGGTGATCAGAGTGCTAGGTGAGCAGAGTGCTAGGTGAGCATTGCGCTAGCTGAAGAGAGTGCTAGCTGAGCAGAGTGCTGGGTGAGCAGAGTGTTGGTTGAGCAGAGTGCTGGCTGAGCAGATTTTTGGCTGAGCAGAGTGCTAGCTGAGCAGAGTGCTGGCTGAACAGAGTGCTAGTTGAGAAGAGCGCTACCTGAGCAGAGTGCTAGCTGAGCAGAGTGCTAGGTGAGCAGAGTGCTAGCTGAGCAGAGTGCTAGGTGAGGATAGCGCTAGCTGAGCAGAATGCTAGATGATTGAGTGCTAGCTGAGCATAGCGCTAGCTGAGCAGAGTGCTAGCTGAGCAGAGTGCTAGCTGAGCAGAGTGCTAGCTGAGGAGAGTGCTTGCTGAGCAGAGTGCTAGCTGTGCAGAGTGCTAGCTGAGCAGTCTGCTGGCTGAGCGGAGCGCTAGCGGAGCAGAGCGCTAGCTGAGCAGAGTGCTAGTTCAGCAGAGTGCTAGCTGAGCAGAGTGCTAGCTGAGCAGACGTCTAGCTGAGAATAGTCCTAGATGAGCAGAGTGCTAGTTGAGCAGTCTGCTGGCTGAGCGGAGCGCTAGCTGAGCAGAGTGCTAGGTGAGCAGAGTGCTAGTTGAGCATAGCGCTAGCTGAGCAGAGTGCTAGGTGAGCATAGTGCTACCTGAGCAGAGTGCTAGCTGAGCAGAGCGCTGGCTGAGCAGAGTGCTAGCTGAGGAGAGTGCTTGCTGAGCAGAGTGCTAGCTGAGCAGAGTGCTAGATGAGCAGAATGCTTGCTGAGCAGAGTGCTAGGTGAGCAAAGTGCTAGCTGAGCAGAGTGCTAGGTGAGTAGTCTGCTGGCTGAGCGGAGCGCTAGCTGACCAGAGCGCTTGCTGAGCAGAGTGCTAGTTGAGCAGAATGCTAGCTGAGCATAGAGCTAGCTGAGCAGAGTGCTAGCTGAGCATAGTGCTAGCTGAGCAGAGTGCTAGCTGAGCAGTCTGCTGGCTGAGCGGAGCGCTAGCTGAGCAGAGTGATAGATGAGCAGAATGCTAGGTGAGCAGAGTGCTAGCTGAGCAGAGTGCTAGGTGAGCAGAGTGCTAGCTGAGCAGTCTGCTGGCTGAGCAGAGCGCTAGCTGAGCAGAGTGCTAGTTGAGCAGAGTGCTAGCTGAGCAGAGCGCTAGGTGATCAGAGTGCTAGCTGAGCAGAGTGCTAGGTGAGCAGAGTGCTAGCTGAGCAGAGTGCTAGCTGAACAGAGTGCTAGCTGAGCAGAGTGCTTGCTGAGCAGAGTGCTAGGTGATCAGAGTGCTAGCTGAGCAGAGTGCTAGGTGAGCAGAGTGCTTGCTGAGCAGATTGCAAGGTGAGCATAGTGATACCTATACAGTGTGCTAGCTGAGCAGAGTGCTAGGTGAGGAGAGCGCTAGCTGAGCAGAGTGCTAGCTGAGCATAGTGCTAGGTGAGCATAGTGCTAGCTGAGCAGAGTGCTAGCTGAGCAGTCTGCTAGCTTAGCAGAGTGCTGGCTGAGCAGAGTGCTAGCTGAGCAGAGTGCTAGGTGAGGAGAGCGCTTGCTGAGCAGAGTGCTAGCTGAGCAGCGTGCTAGATGAGCAGAATGCTAGGTGAGCAGAGTGCTGCCTGAGCAGAGTGCTAGCTGAGAAGAGTGCTAGCTGAGCAGTCTGCTGGCTGAGCGGAGCGCTAGCTGAGCAGAGCGCTAGCTGAGCAGAGTGCTAGTTGAGCAGAGTGCTAGCTGAGCATAGTGCTAGCTGAGCAGAGTGCTAGGTGAGCAGAGTGCTAGCTGAGCAGTATGCTGGCTGAGCGGAGCGCTAGCTGAGCAGAGTGCTAGGTGAGGAGAGCGCTAGCTGAGCAGAGTGTTAGATGAGCAGAATGCTAGCTGAGCAGAGTGCTAGCTGAGCAGTCTGCTGGCTGAGCGGAGCGCTAGCTGAGCAGAGTGATAGATGAGCAGAATGCTAGGTGAGCAGAGTGCTAGCTGAGCAGAGTGCTAGGTGAGCAGAGTGCTAGCTGAGCAGTCTGCTGGCTGAGCGGAGCGCTAGCTGAGCAGAGCGCTAGCTGAGCAGAGTGCTAGTTGAGCAGAGTGCTAGCTGAGCAGAGCGCTAGGTGATCAGAGTGCTAGCTGAGCAGAGTGCTAGGTGAGCAGAGTGCTAGCTGAGCAGAGTGCTAGCTGAACAGAGTGCTAGATGAGGAGAGTGCTTGCTGAGCAGAGTACTAGCTGAGCAGAGTGCTTGCTGAGCAGAGTGCTAGGTGATCAGAGTGCTAGCTGAGCAGAGTGCTAGGTGAGCAGAGTGCTTGCTGAGCAGATTGCAAGGTGAGCATAGTGATACCTATACAGTGTGCTAGCTGAGCAGAGTGCTAGGTGAGGAGAGCGCTAGCTGAGCAGAGTGCTAGCTGAGCATAGTGCTAGGTGAGCATAGTGCTAGCTGAGCAGAGTGCTAGCTGAGCAGTCTGCTAGCTGAGCAGAGTGCTGGCTGAGCAGAGTGCTAGCTGAGCAGAGTGCTAGGTGAGGAGAGCGCTTGCTGAGCAGAGTGCTAGCTGAGCAGCGTGCTAGATGAGCAGAATGCTAGGTGAGCAGAGTGCTAGGTGAGCAGAGTGCTAGCTGAGAAGAGTGCTAGCTGAGCAGTCTGCTGGCTGAGCGGAGCGCTAGCTGAGCAGAGCGCTAGCTGAGCAGAGTGCTAGTTGAGCAGAGTGCTAGCTGAGCATAGTGCTAGCTGAGCAGAGTGCTAGGTGAGCAGAGTGCTAGCTGAGCAGTATGCTGGCTGAGCGGAGCGCTAGCTGAGCAGAGTGCTAGGTGAGGAGAGCGCTAGCTGAGCAGAGTGTTAGATGAGCAGAATGCTAGCTGAGCAGAGTGCTAGCTGAGCAGAGTTCTAGCTGAGCAGAGTGCTAGGTGAGCATAGTGCTAGCTGAGCAGAGCGCTGGCTGAGCAGAGTTTTGGCTGAGCAGAGTGCTAGCTGAGCAGAGTGCTAGCTGAGCAGTCTGCTGGCTGAGCGGAGCGCTAGCTGAGCAGAGTGCTAGGTGATCAGAGTGCTAGTTGAGCATAGCGCTAGCTGAGCAGAGTGCTAGCTGAGCAGAGTGCTAGATGAGCAGAATGCTAGGTGAGCAGAGTGCTAGGTGAGCAAAGTGCTAGCTGAGCAGAGTGCTAGCTGAGCAGTCTGCTGGCTGAGCGGAGCGCTAGCTGAGCAGAGCGCTAGCTGAGCAGAGTGCTAGTTGAGCAGAGTGCTAGCTGAGCATAGTGCTGGCTCAGCAGAGTGCTAGCTGAGCATAGTGCTAGCTGAGCAGAGTGCTAGCTGAGCAGTCTGCTGGCTGAGCGGATTGCTAGCTGAGCAGAGTGCTAGATGAGGAGAATGCTAGGTGAGCAGAGTGCTAGCTGAGCAGAGTGCTAGGTGAGCAGAGTGCTAGCTGAGCAGAGTGCTAGGTGAGCGGAGCGCTAGCTGAGCAGTCTGCTGGCTGAGCGGAGCGCTAGCTTAGCAGACGTCTAGCTGAGCATAGCGCTAGCTGAACGGAGTGCTAGCTGAGCAGAGTGCTTGCTGAGCAGAGTGCTAGGTGATCAGAGTGCTAGGTGAGCAGAGTGCTAGGTGATCAGAGTGCTAAGTGAGTAGAGTGCTAGGTGAGCAGAGTGCTTGCTGAGCAGATTGCAAGGTGAGCAGAGTGATACCTATACAGTGTGCTAGCTGAGCAGAGTGCTAGTTGAGCAGAGCGCTGGCTGAGCAGAGTGCTAGGTGAGCAGAGTTCTAGGTGAGGAGAGCGCTAGCTGAGCAGAGTGCTAGCTGAGCAGAGGTCTAGCTGAGCATAGTGCTAGCTGAGGAGAGGTCTAGCTGAGCATAGTGCTAGCTGAGCAGAGTGCTAGCTGAGCAGTCTGCTGGCTGAGCGGAGCGCTAGCTGAGCAGAGCGCTAGCTGAGCAGAGTGCTAGTTGAGCAGAGTGCTAGCTGAGCAGAGTGCTAGCTGAGCAGACCTCTACCTGAGCATAGTCCTAGCTGAGCAGACGTCTAGCTGAGCATAGCGCTAGCTGAACAGACCACTAGCTGAGCAGAGTGCTAGCTGAGCAGAGTCCTAGCTGAGGAGAGTGCTTGCTGAGCAGAGTGCTAGCTGAGCAGAGTGCTTGCTGAGCAGAGTGCTAGGTGATCAGAGTGCTAGCTGAGCAGAGTGCTAGCTGAGCAGAGTGCTTGCTGAGCAGAGTGCTAGGTGATCAGAGTGCTAGCTGAGCAGAGTGCTAGATGAGCATAGCGCTAGCTGAGCAGAGTCCTAGCTGAGGAGAGTGCTTGCTGAGCAGAGTGCTAGCTGAGCAGAATGCTAGATGAGCAGAGTCCTAGGTGAGTAGAGCGCTAGCTGAGCAGAGTGCTAGCTGAGCAGAGTGCTAGCTGAGCAGAGGTCTAGCTGAGCATAGTGCTAGCTGAGCATAGTGCTAGCTGAGCAGAGTGATAGCTGAGCAGAGTGCTAGCTGAGCAGAGCGCTGGCTGAGCAGAGTGCTAGCCGAGCAGAGTGCTAGGTGAGGAGAGCGCTAGCTGAGCAGAGTGCTGGCTGAGCAGAGGTCTAGCTGAGCATAGTGCTAGCTGAACAGAGCGCTAGCTGAGCAGAGTTCTAGCTGAGCAGAGTGGTAGGTGAGCAGAGCGCTGGCTGAGCAGAGTTTTGGCTGAGCAGAGTGCTAGCTGAGCAGAGTGCTAACTGATCAGAGTGCTAGGTGAGCAGAGTGCTGGCTGAGCAGAGTGCTAGGTGAGCAGAGTGCTAGTTGAGCAGAGGTCTAGCTGAGCATAGTGCTGGCTGAACAGAGAGCTTGCTGAGCAGATTGCAGGGTGAGCAGAGTGATACCTGAGCAGTGTGCTGTCTGAGCAGAGTGCTAGGTGAGCAGAGTGCTAGCTGAGCAGAGGTCTAGCTGAGCATAGTGCTGGCTGAACAGAGAGCTTGCTGAGCAGATTGCAGGGTGAGCAGAGTGCTGGCTGAGCAGAGTGCTACCTGAGCAGAGTGTTAGCTGAGGAGAGAGCTAGGTGATCAGAGTGCTAGCTGAGCAGAGTGCTAGGTGAGCAGAGTGTTGGTTGAGCAGAGTGCTGGCTGAGCAGAGTTTTGGCTGAGCAGAGTGCTAGCTGAGCAGAGTGCTGGCTGAACAGAGCTGAACAGAGTGCTAGTTGAGCAGAGCGCTACCTGAGCAGAGTGCTAGCTGAGCAGTCTGCTAGCTGAGCAGAGTGCTTGCTGAGCAGAGTGCTAGCTGAGCAGAGTGCTTGCTGAGCAGAGTGCTAGGTGATCAGAGTGCTAGCTGAGCAGAGTGCTAGGTGAGCAGAGTGCTTGCTGAGCAGTTTGCAAGGTGAGCATAGTGATACCTATACAGAGTGCTAGCTGAGCAGAGTGCTAGGTGAGGAGAGCGCTAGCTGAGCAGAGTGCTAGCTGAGCAGAGTGCTAGGTGAGCATAGTGCTAGCTGAGCAGAGTGCTAGCTGAGCAGTCTGCTGGCTGAGCGGAGCGCTAGCTGAGCAGAGCGCTAGCTGAGCAGAGTGCTATTTGAGCAGAGTGCTAGCTGAGCATAGTGCTAGCTGAGCAGAGTGCTAGCTGAGCATAGTGCTAGCTGAGCAGAGTGCTAGCTGAGCAGTCTGCTGGCTGAGCGGAGCGCTAGCTGAGCAGAGTGCTAGATGAGCAGAATGCTAGGTGAGCAGAGTGCTAGCTGAGCAGAGTGCTAGGTGAGCAGAGTGCTAGCTGAGCAGTCTGCTGGCTGAGCGGAGCGCTAGCTGAGCAGAGCGCTAACTGAGCAGAGTGCTAGTTGAGCAGAGTGCTAGCTGAGCAGAGCGCTAGCTGAGCAGACGTCTAGCTGAGCATAGCGCTAGCTGAACGGAGTGCTAGCTGAGCAGAGTGCTTGCTGAGCAGAGTGCTAGGTGATCAGAGTGCTAGGTGAGCAGAGTGCTAGGTGATCAGAGTGCTAGCTGAGCAGAGTGCTAGGTGAGCAGAGTGCTTGCTGAGCAGATTGCTAGCTGAGCAGAGTGCTAGGTGAGCAGAGCGCTGGCTGAGCAGAGTGCTAGGTGAGCAGAGTGCTAGGTGAGGAGAGCGCTAGCTGAGCAGAGTGCTAGCTGAGCAGAGGTCTAGCTGAGCATAGTGCTAGCTGAGCAGAGGTCTAGCTGAGCATAGTGCTAGCTGAGCAGAGTGCTAGCTGAGCAGTCTGCTGGCTGAGCGGAGCACTAGCTGAGCAGAGCGCTAGCTGAGCAGAGTGCTAGTTGAGCAGAGTGCTAGCTGAGCAGAGTGCTACCTGAGCAGATGTCTAGCTGAGCATAGCGCTAGCTGAGCAGAGTCCTAGCTGAGGAGAGTGTTTGCTGAGCAGAGTGCTAGCTGAGCAGAGTGCTTGCTGAGCAGAGTGCTAGGTGATCAGAGTGCTAGCTGAGCAGAGTGCTAGCTGAGCAGAGTGCTTGCTGAGCAGAGTGCTAGGTGATCAGAGTGCTAGCTGAGCAGAATGCTAGATGAGCAGAGTGCTAGCTGAGCAGAATGCTAGCTGAGCAGAGTCCTAGGTGAGGAGAGCGCTAGCTGAGCAGAGGTCTAGCTGAGCAGAGTGCTAGCTGAGCATAGTGCTAGCTGAGCAGAGTGCTAGCTGAGCAGAGCGCTGGCTGAGCAGAGTGCTAGCCGAGCAGAGTGCTAGGTGAGGAGAGCGCTAGCTGAGCAGAGTGCTGGCTGAGCAGAGGTCTAGCTGAGCATAGTGCTAGCTGAACAGAGTGCTAGCTGAGCAGAGTGCTAGCTGAGCAGTCTGCTGGCTGAGCAGTCTGCTGGCTGAGCGGAGCACTAGCTGAGCAGAGCGCTAGGTGAGCAGAGTGCTAGTTGAGCAGAGTGCTAGCTGAGCAGAGTGCTAGCTGAGCAGACGTCTAGCTGAGCATAGTCCTAGATGAGCAGAGTGCTAGCTGAGCATAGCGCTAGCTGAGTAGAGTGCTAGGTGAGCATAGTGCTAGGTGAGCAGAGTGATAGGTGTGGAGAGCGCTAGCTGAGCAGAGTGCTAGCTGAGCAGAGTGCTAGATGAGCAGAATGCTAGGTGAGCAGAGTGCTAGGTGAGCAGAGTGCTAGCTGAGCAGAGTGCTAGCTGAGCAGTCTGCTGGCTGAGCGGAGCGCTAGCTGAGCAGAGCGCTAGCTGAGCAGAGTGCTAGTTGAGCAGAGTGCTAGCTGAGCAGAGTGCTAGCTGAGCAGACGTCTAGCTGAGAATAGTCCTAGATGAGCAGAGTGCTAGCTGAGCAGTCTGCTGGCTGAGCGGAGCGCTAGCTGAGCAGAGTGCTAGATGTGCAGAGTGCTAGTTGAGCATAGCGCTAGCTGAGCAGAGTGCTAGGTGAGCATAGTGCTAGCTGAGCAGAGCGCTGGCTGAGGAGAGTGCTAGCTGAGGAGAGTGCTTGCTGAGCAGAGTGCTAGCTGAGCAGAGTGGTAGATGAGCAGAATGCTAGGTGAGCAGAGTGCTAGGTGAGCAAAGTTCTAGCTGAGCAGAGTGCTAGCTGAGCAGTCTGCTGGCTGAGCGGAGCGCTAGCTGAGCAGAGTGCTAGCTGAGCAGAGTGCTAGTTGAGCAGAGTGCGGGCTGAGTAGAGTGCTAGGTGAGCATAGTGCTAGGTGAGGAGAGTGCTAGCTGAGCAGAGTGCTAGCTGACGAGAGTGCTAGGTGAGCAGAGTGCTGGCTGAGCAGAGTGCTAGGTGACCAGAGTGCTAGCTGAGCAGTCTGCTGGCTGAGCGGAGCGCTATCTGAGCAGAGCGCTAGCTGAGCAGAGTCCTAGTTGAGCAGAGTGCTAGCTGAGCAGAGCGGTAGCTGAGCAGACGTCTAGCTGAGCATAGCGCTAGCTGAACGGAGTGCTAGCTGAGCAGAGTGCTAGGTGATCAGAGTGCTAGCTGAGCAGAGTGCTAGGTGAGCAGAGTGCTAGCTGAGCAGAGTGCTAGCTGAGGAGAGCGATAGGTGAGCAGAGTGCTAGCTGAGCAGAGTGCTAGCTGAGGAGAGTGCTAGCTGAGTAGAGTGCTAGGTGAGGAGAGCACTAGCTGAGCAGAGTGCTGGCTGAACAGAGTGCTAGTTGAGCAGAGCGCTAGCTGAGCAGAGTTCTAGCTGAGCAGAGTGCTAGGTGAGCATAGTGCTAGCTGAGCAGAGCGCTGGCTGAGCAGAGTTTTGGCTGAGCAGAGTGCTAGCTGAGCAGAGTGCTAACTGATCAGAGTGCTAGGTGAGCAGAGTGCTGGCTGAGCAGAGTGCTAGGTGAGCAGAGTGCTAGCTGAGCAGAGGTCTAGCTGAGCATAGTGCTGGCTGAACAGAGAGCTTGCTGAGCAGATTGCAGGGTGAGCAGAGTGATACCTGAGCAGTGTGCTGTCTGAGCAGATTGCTAGGTGATCAGAGTGCTAGCTGAGCAGAGGTCTAGCTGAGCATAGTGCTGGCTGAACAGAGAGCTTGCTGAGCAGATTGCAGGGTGAGCAGAGTGCTGGCTGAGCAGAGTGCTACCTGAGCAGAGTGTTAGCTGAGGAGAGAGCTAGGTGATCAGAGTGCTAGCTGAGCAGAGTGCTAGGTGAGCATTGCGCTAGCTGAACAGAGTGCTAGCTGAGCAGAATGCTAGGTGAGCAGAGTGTTGGTTGAGCAGAGTGCTGGCTGAGCAGAGTTTTGGCTGAGCAGAGTGCTAGCTGAGCAGAGTGCTGGCTGAACAGAGTGCTAGTTGAGCAGAGCGCTACCTGAGCAGAGTGCTAGCTGAGCAGAGTTCTAGGTGAGCAGAGTGCTAGCTGAGCAGAGTGCTAGGTGAGGAGAGCGCTAGCTGAGCAGAATGCTAGATGATTGAGTGCTAGCTGAGCATAGCGCTAGCTGAACAGAGTGCTAGCTGAGCATAGCGCTAGCTGAGCAGAGTGCTAGCTGAGCAGAGTGCTAGCTGAGGAGAGTGCTTGCTGAGCAGAGTGCTAGGTGATCAGAGTGCTAGCTGAGCAGAGTGCTAGCTGAGCAGAGTGCTAGCTGAGCAGAGTGCTAGCTGAGGAGAGTGCTTGCTGAGCAGAGCGCTAGGTGAGCAGAGTGCTAGTTGAGCAGAGTGCTAGCTGAGCAGAGTGCTAGCTGAGCAGACGTCTAGCTGAGCATAGTCCTAGATGAGCAGAGTGCTAGCTGAGCATAGCGCTAGCTGAGCAGAGTGCTAGGTGAGCATAGTGCTAGGTGAGCAGAGTGATAGGTGTGGAGAGCGCTAGCTGAGCAGAGTGCTAGCTGAGCAGAGTGCTAGATGAGCAGAATGCTAGGTGAGCAGAGTGCTAGGTGAGCAGAGCGCTAGCTGAGCAGAGTGCTAGTTCAGCAGAGTGCTAGCTGAGCAGAGTGCTAGCTGAGCAGACGTCTAGCTGAGAATAGTCCTAGATGAGCAGAGTGCTAGCTGAGCAGTCTGCTGGCTGAGCGGAGCGCTAGGTGAGCAGAGTGCTAGGTGAGCATAGTGCTAGCTGAGCAGAGTGCTAGCTGAGCAGAGCGCTGGCTGAGCAGAGTGCTAGTTCAGCAGAGTGCTAGCTGAGCAGAGTGCTAGCTGAGCAGACGTCTAGCTGAGAATAGTCCTAGATGAGCAGAGTGCTAGCTGAGCAGTCTGCTGGCTGAGCGGAGCGCTAGGTGAGCAGAGTGCTAGGTGAGCATAGTGCTAGCTGAGCAGAGTGCTAGCTGAGCAGAGCGCTGGCTGAGGAGAGTGCTAGCTGAGGAGAGTGCTTGCTGAGCAGAGTGCTAGCTGAGCAGAGTGCTAGATGAGCAGAATGCTAGGTGAGCAGGGTGCTAGGTGAGCAAAGTGCTAGCTAAGCAGAGTGCTAGCTGAGCAGTCTGCTGGCTGAGCGGAGCGCTAGCTGAGCAGAGCGCTAGCTGAGCAGAGTGCTAGTTGAGCAGAGTGCGGGCTGAGTAGAGTGCTAGGTGAGCATAGTGCTAGGTGAGGAGAGTGCTAGCTGAGCAGAGTGCTAGCTGAGGAGAGTGCTAGGTGAGCAGAGTGCTAGCTGAGCAGAGTGCTAGGTGAGCAGAGTGCTAGCAGAGCAGTCTGCTGGCTGAGCGGAGCGCTAGCTGAGCACAGCGCTGGCTGAGCAGAGTCCTAGTTGAGCAGAGTGCTAGCTGAGCAGAGCGGTAGCTGAGCAGACGTCTAGCTGAGCATAGCGCTAGCTGAACGGAGTGCTAGCTGAGCAGAGTGCTAGGTGATCAGAGTGCTAGCTGAGCAGAGTGCTAGGTGAGCAGAGTGCTAGCTGAGCAGAGTGCTAGCTGAGGAGAGCGATAGTTGAGCAGAGTGCTGGCTGAGCAGAGTGCTAGGTGAGCATAGTGCTAGCTGAGAAGAGTGCTAGGTGAGGAGAGCACTAGCTGAGCAGAGTGCTGGCTGAACAGAGTGCTAGTTGAGCAGAGCGCTAGCTGAGCAGAGTTCTAGCTGAGCAGAGTGCTAGCTGAGCAGAGTGCTAGCTGAGCAGAGCGCTGGCTGAGCAGAGTTTTGGCTGAGCAGAGTGCTAGCTGAGCAGAGTGCTAACTGATCAGAGTGCTAGGTGAGCAGAGTGCTGGCTGAGCAGAGTGCTAGGTGAGCAGAGTGCTAGCTGAGCAGAGGTCTAGCTGAGCATAGTGCTGGCTGAACAGAGAGCTTGCTGAGCAGATTGCAGGGTGAGCAGAGTGATACCTGAGCAGTGTGCTGTCTGAGCAGAGTGCTAGGTGAGCAGAGTGCTAGCTGAGCAGAGGTCTAGCTGAGCATAGTGCTGGCTGAACAGAGAGCTTGCTGAGCAGATTGCAGGGTTAGCAGAGTGCTGGCTGAGCAGAGTGCTACCTGAGCAGTGTGTTAGCTGAGGAGAGAGCTAGGTGATCAGAGTGCTAGCTGAGCAGAGTGCTAGGTGAGCATTGCGCTAGCTGAACAGAGTGCTAGCTGAGCAGAGTGCTAGGTGAGCAGAGTGTTGGTTGAGCAGAGTGCTGGCTGAGCAGGGTTTTGGCTGAGCAGAGTGCTAGCTGAGCAGAGTTCTAGCTGAGCAGAGTGCTAGTTGAGCAGAGTGCTAGCTGAGCAGAGCGCTAGCTGAGCAGACGTCTAGCTGAGCATAGCGCTAGCTGAACGGAGTGCTAGCTGAGCAGAGTGCTAGGTGATCAGAGTGCTAGCTGAGCAGAGTGCTAGCTGAGCAGAGTGCTAGCTGAGCAGAGCGGTAGCTGAGCAGACGTCTAGCTGAGCATAGCGCTAGCTGAACGGAGTGCTAGCTGAGCAGAGTGCTAGGTGATCAGAGTGCTAGCTGAGCAGAGTGCTAGCTGAGCAGAGTGCTAGCTGAGGAGAGCGATAGTTGAGCAGAGTGCTGGCTGAGCAGAGTGCTAGGTGAGCATAGTGCTAGCTGAGAAGAGTGCTAGGTGAGGAGAGCACTAGCTGAGCAGAGTGCTGGCTGAACAGAGTGCTAGTTGAGCAGAGCGCTAGCTGAGCAGAGTTCTAGCTGAGCAGAGTGCTAGCTGAGCAGAGTGCTAGCTGAGCAGAGCGCTGGCTGAGCAGAGTTTTGGCTGAGCAGAGTGCTAGCTGAGCAGAGTGCTAACTGATCAGAGTGCTAGGTGAGCAGAGTGCTGGCTGAGCAGAGTGCTAGGTGAGCAGAGTGCTAGCTGAGCAGAGGTCTAGCTGAGCATAGTGCTGGCTGAACAGAGAGCTTGCTGAGCAGATTGCAGGGTGAGCAGAGTGATACCTGAGCAGTGTGCTGTCTGAGCAGAGTGCTAGGTGAGCAGAGTGCTAGCTGAGCAGAGGTCTAGCTGAGCATAGTGCTGGCTGAACAGAGAGCTTGCTGAGCAGATTGCAGGGTTAGCAGAGTGCTGGCTGAGCAGAGTGCTACCTGAGCAGTGTGTTAGCTGAGGAGAGAGCTAGGTGATCAGAGTGCTAGCTGAGCAGAGTGCTAGGTGAGCATTGCGCTAGCTGAACAGAGTGCTAGCTGAGCAGAGTGCTAGGTGAGCAGAGTGTTGGTTGAGCAGAGTGCTGGCTGAGTAGGGTTTTGGCTGAGCAGAGTGCTAGCTGAGCAGAGTTCTAGCTGAGCAGAGTGCTAGTTGAGCAGAGTGCTAGCTGAGCAGAGCGCTAGCTGAGCAGACGTCTAGCTGAGCATAGCGCTAGCTGAACGGAGTGCTAGCTGAGCAGAGTGCTAGGTGATCAGAGTGCTAGCTGAGCAGAGTGCTAGCTGAGCAGAGTGCTAGCTGAGCAGAATGCTAAGTGAGTAGAGCGCTGGCTGAGCAGAGTGCTAGTTGAGCAGAGCGCTAGCTGAGCAGAGTTCTAGCTGAGCAGAGTGCTAGCTGAGCAGAGGTCTAGCTGAGCATAGTGCTAGCTGAGCAGAGGTCTAGCTGAGCATAGTGCTAGCTGAGCAGAGTGCTAGCTGAGCAGTCTGCTGGCTGAGCGGAGCGCTAGCTGAGCAGAGCGCTAGCTGAGCAGAGTGCTAGTTGAGCAGAGTGATAGCTGAGCAGAGTGCTAGCTGAGCAGACGTCTAGCTGAGCATAGTCCTAGCTGAGCAGAGTGCTAGCTGAGCATAGCGCTAGCTGAACAGAGTGCTAGCTGAGCATAGCGCTAGCTGAGCAGAGTCCTAGCTGAGGAGAGTGCTTGCTGAGCAGAGTGCTAGCTGAGCAGAGTGCTTGCTGAGCAGAGTGCTAGGTGATCAGAGTGCTAGCTGAGCAGAGTGCTAGCTGAGCAGAGTGCTTGCTGAGCAGAATGCTAGGTGATCAGAGTGCTAGCTGAGCAGAGTGCTAGATGAGCAGAGTGCTAGCTGAGCAGAGGTCTAGCTGAGCAGAGTGCTAGCTGAGCATAGTGCTAGCTGAGCAGAGTTCTAGCTGAGCAGAGTGCTAGCTGAGCAGAGCGCTGGCTGAGCAGAGTGCTAGCCGAGCAGAGTGCTAGGTGAGGAGAGCGCTAGCTGAGCAGAGTGCTGGCTGAGCAGAGGTCTAGCTGAGCATAGTGCTAGCTGAACAGAGTGCTAGCTGAGCAGAGTGCTAGCTGAGCAGTCTGCTGGCTGAGCGGAGCACTAGCTGAGCAGAGTGCTAGGTGAGCAGAGTGCTAGTTGAGCAGAGTGCTAGCTGAGCAGAGTGCTAGCTGAGCAGACGTCTAGCTAAGCATAGTCCTAGATGAGCAGAGTGCTAGCTGAGCATAGCGCTAGCTGAGCAGAGTGCTAGGTGAGCATAGTGCTAGGTGAGCAGAGTGATAGGTGTGGAGAGCGCTAGCTGAGCAGAGTGCTAGCTGAGCATAGCGCTAGCTGAGCAGAGTGCTAGCTGAGCAGAGTGCTAGGTGATCAGAGTGCTAGCTGAGCAGAATGCTAGATGATCAGAGTGCTAGCTGAGCAGAGTGCTAGGTGAGTAGAGTGCTAGCTGAGCAGAGTGCTAGGTGAGGAGAGCGCTAGCTGAGCAGAATGCTAGATGATTGAGTGCTAGCTGAGCATAGCGCTAGCTGAACAGAGTGCTAGCTGAGCATAGCGCTAGCTGAGCAGAGTGCTAGCTGAGCAGAGTGCTAGCTGAGGAGAGTGCTTGCTGAGCAGAGTGCTAGGTGATCAGAGTGCTAGGTGAGGAGAGCGCTAGGTGATCAGAGTGCTAGCTGAGCAGAGTGCTAGGTGAGTAGAGTGCTAGCTGAGCAGAGTGCTAGGTGAGGAGAGCGCTAGCTGAGCAGAATGCTAGATGATTGAGTGCTAGCTGAGCATAGCGCTAGCTGAACAGAGTGCTAGCTGAGCATAGCGCTAGCTGAGCAGAGTGCTAGCTGAGCAGAGTGCTAGCTGAGGAGAGTGCTTGCTGAGCAGAGTGCTAGGTGATCAGAGTGCTAGGTGAGGAGAGCGCTAGGTGATCAGAGTGCTAGCTGAGCAGAGTGCTAGGTGAGTATAGTGCTAGCTGAGCAGAGTGCTAGCTGAGCAGTCTGCTAGCTGAGCAGAGTGCTGGCTGAGCAGAGTGCTAGCTGAGGAGAGTGCTAGGTGAGGAGAGCGCTTGCTGAGCAGAGTGCTAGCTGAGCAGCGTGCTAGATGAGCAGAATGCTAGGTGAGCAGAGTGCTAGGTGAGCAGAGTGCTAGCTGAGAAGAGTGCTAGCTGAGGAGTCTGCTGGCTGAGCGGAGCGCTAGCTGAGCAGAGCGCTAGCTGAGCAGAGTGCTAGTTGAGCAGAGTGCTAGCTGAGCATAGTGCTAGCTGAGCAGAGTGCTAGGTGAGCTGAGTGCTAGCTGAGCAGTATGCTGGCTGAGCGGAGCGCTAGCTGAGCAGAGTGCTAGGTGAGGAGAGCGCTAGCTGAGCAGAGTGTTAGATGAGCAGAATGCTAGCTGAGCAGAGTGCTAGCTGAGCAGTGTTCTAGCTGAACAGAGTGCTAGGTGAGCATAGTGCTAGCTGAGCAGAGCGCTGGCTGAGCAGAGTTTTGGCTGAGCAGAGTGCTAGCTGAGCAGAGTGCTAGCTGAGCAGTCTGCTGGCTGAGCGGAGCGCTAGCTGAGCAGAGTGCTAGATTAGCAGAGTGCTAGTTGAGCATAGCGCTAGCTGAGCAGAGTGCTAGGTGAGCATAGTGCTAGCTGAGCGGAGCGCTGGCTGAGCAGAGTGCTAGCTGAGCAGAGTTCTAGGTGTGGAGAGTGCTAGCTGAGCAGTCTGCTGGCTGAGCGGAGCGCTAGCTGAGCAGAGCGCTAGCTGAGCAGAGTGCTAGTTGAGCAGAGTGCTAGCTGAGCATAGTGCTAGCTGAGGAGAGTGCTAGCTGAGTATAGTGCTAGCTGAGCAGAGTGCTAGCTGAGCAGTCTGCTGGCTGAGCGGGGCGCTAGCTGAGCAGAGTGCTAGATGAGCAGAATGCTAGGTGAGCAGAGTGGTAGCTGAGCAGAGTGCTAGGTGAGCAGAGTGCTAGCTGAGCAGTCTGCTGGCTGAGCGGAGCGCTAGCTGAGCAGAGCGCTAGCTGAGCAGAGTGCTAGTTGAGCAGAGTGCTAGCTGAGCAGAGCGCTAGCTGAGCAGACGTCTAGCTGAGCATAGCGCTAGCTGAACGGAGTGCTAGCTGAGCAGAGTGCTAGGTGAGCAGAGTGCTAGCTGAGCAGAGTGCTAGCTGAGCAGAGTGCTAGCTGAGCAGAATGCTAAGTGAGTAGAGCGCTGGCTGAGCATAGTGCTAGTTGAGCAGAGCGCTAGCTGAGCAGAGTTCTAGCTGAGCAGAGTGCTAGCTGAGCAGAGGTCTAGCTGAGCATAGTGCTAGCTGAGCAGAGGTCTAGCTGAGCAGTCTGCTAGCTGAGCAGAGTGCTAGCTGAGCAGTCTGCTGGCTGAGCGGAGCGCTAGCTGAGCAGAGCGCTAGCTGAGCAGAGTGCTAGTTGAGAAGAGTGCTAGCTGAGCAGAGTGCTAGCTGAGCAGACGTCTAGCTGAGCATAGTCCTAGCTGAGCAGAGTGCTAGCTGAGCATAGCGCTAGCTGAACAGAGTGCTAGCTGAGCATAGCGCTAGCTGAGCAGAGTCCTAGCTGAGGAGAGTGCTTGCTGAGCAGAGTGCTAGCTGAGCAGAGTGCTGGCTGAGCAGAGTGCTAGGTGATCAGAGTGCTAGCTGAGCAGAGTGCTAGCTGAGCAGAGTGCTTGCTGAGCAGAGTGCTAGGTGATCAGAGTGCTAGCTGAGCAGAGTGCTAGATGAGCAGAGTGCTAGCTGAGCAGAATGCTAGATGAGCAGAGTCCTAGGTGAGGAGAGCGCTAGCTGAGCAGAGTGCTAGCTGAGCAGAGGTCTAGCTGAGAAGAGTGCTAGCTGAGCAGTCTGCTGACTGAGCGGAGCGCTAGCTGAGCAGAGCGCTAGCTGAGCAGAGTGCTAGCTGAGCAGAGTGCTAGCTGAGCATAGTGCTAGCTGAGCAGAGTGCTAGGTTAGCAGAGTGCTAGCTGAGCAGTATGCTGGCTGAGCAGAGCGCTAGCTGACCATAGTGCTAGGTGAGGAGAGCGCTAGCTGAGCAGAGTGTTAGATGAGCAGAATGCTAGCTGAGCAGAGTGCTAGCTGAGCAGAGTGCTAGGTGAGCATAGTGCTAGCTGAGCAGAGCGCTGGCTGAGCAGAGTTTTGGCTGAGCAGAGTGCTAGCTGAGCAGAGTGCTAGCTGAGCAGTCTGCTGGCTGAGCGGAGCGCTAGGTGAGCAGAGTGCTAGATTAGCAGAGTGCTAGTTGAGCATAGCGCTAGCTGAGCAGAGTGCTAGGTGAGCATAGTGCTAGCTGAGCAGAGCGCTGGCTGAGCAGAGTGCTAGCTGAGAAGTGTGCTAGTTGTGGAGAGCGCTAGCTGAGCAGAGTGCTAGCTGAGCAGAGTGCTAGATGAGCAGAATGCTAGGTGAGCAGAGTGCTAGGTGAGCAAAGTGCTAGCTGAGCAGAGTGCTAGGTGAGCAGTCTGCTGGCTGAGCGGAGCGCTAGCTGAGCAGAGTGCTAGCTGAGCAGAGTGCTAGTTGAGCAGAGTGCTAGCTGAGCAGTCTGCTGGCTGAGCGGAGCGCTAGCTGAGCAGAGTGCTAGCTGAGCAGAGTGCTAGCTGAGCAGTCTGCTGGCTGAGCGGAGCGCTAGCTGAGCAGAGTGCTAGATGAGCAGAATGCTAGGTGAGCAGAGTGCTAGCTGAGCAGAGTGCTAGGTGAGCAGAGTGCTAGCTGAGCAGTCTGCTGGCTGAGCGGAGCGCTAGCTGAGCAGAGCGCTAGCTGAGCAGAGTGCTAGTTGAGCAGAGTGCTAGCTGAGCAGAGCGCTAGCTGAGCAGACGTCTAGCTGAGCATAGCGCTAGCTGAACGGAGTGCTAGCTGAGCAGAGTGCTAGGTGATCAGAGTGCTAGCTGAGCAGAGTGCTAGGTGAGCAGAGTGCTAGCTGAGCAGAATGCTAAGTGAGTAGAGCGCTGGCTGAGCAGAGTGCTAGTTGAGCAGAGCGCTAGCTGAGCAGAGTTCTAGCTGAGCAGAGTGCTAGCTGAGCAGAGGTCTAGCTGAGCATAGTGCTAGCTGAGCAGAGGTCTAGCTGAGCATAGTGCTAGCTGAGCAGAGTGCTAGCTGAGCAGTCTGCTGGCTGAGCGGAGCGCTAGCTGAGCAGAGCGCTAGCTGAGCAGAGTGCTAGTTGAGCAGAGTGCTAGCTGAGCAGAGTGCTAGCTGAGCAGACGTCTAGCTGAGCATAGTCCTAGCTGAGCAGAGTGCTAGCTGAGCATAGCGCTAGCTGAACAGAGTGCTAGCTGAGCATAGCGCTAGCTGAGCAGAGTCCTAGCTGAGGAGAGTGCTTGCTGAGCAGAGTGCTAGCTGAGCAGAGTGCTTGCTGAGCAGAGTGCTAGGTGATCAGAGTGCTAGCTGAGCAGAGTGCTAGCTGAGCAGAGTGCTTGCTGAGCAGAATGCTAGGTGATCAGAGTGCTAGCTGAGCAGAGTGCTAGATGAGCAGAGTGCTAGCTGAGCAGAATGCTAGATGAGCAGAGTCCTAGGTGAGGAGAGCGCTAGCTGAGCAGAGTGCTTGCTGAGCAGAGGTCTAGCTGAGCAGAGTGCTAGCTGAGCATAGTGCTAGCTGAGCAGAGTGATAGCTGAGCAGAGTGCTAGCTGAGCAGAGCGCTGGCTGAGCAGAGTGCTAGCCGAGCAGAGTGCTAGGTGAGGAGAGCGCTAGCTGAGCAGAGTGCTGGCTGAGCAGAGGTCTAGCTGAGCATAGTGCTAGCTGAACAGAGTGCTAGCTGAGCAGAGTGCTAGCTGAGCAGTCTGCTGGCTGAGCGGAGCACTAGCTGAGCAGAGCGCTAGGTGAGCAGAGTGCTAGTTGAGCAGAGTGCTAGCTGAGCAGAGTGCTAGCTGAGCAGACGTCTAGCTGAGCATAGTCCTAGATGAGCAGAGTGCTAGCTGAGCATAGCGCTAGCTGAGCAGAGTGCTAGGTGAGCATAGTGCTAGGTGAGCAGAGTGATAGGTGTGGAGAGCGCTAGCTGAGCAGAGTGCTAGCTGAGCAGAGTGCTAGATGAGCAGAATGCTAGGTGAGCAGAGTGCTAGGTGAGCAGAGTGCTAGCTGAGCAGAGTGCTAGCTGAGCAGTCTGCTGGCTGAGCGGAGCGCTAGCTGAGCAGAGCGCTAGCTGAGCAGAGTGCTAGTTCAGCAGAGTGCTAGCTGAGCAGAGTGCTAGCTGAGCAGACGTCTAGCTGAGAATAGTCCTAGATGAGCAGAGTGCTAGCTGAGCAGTCTGCTGGCTGAGCGGAGCGCTAGGTGAGCAGAGTGCTAGGTGAGCATAGTGCTAGCTGAGCAGAGTGCTAGCTGAGCAGAGCGCTGGCTGAGGAGAGTGCTAGCTGAGGAGAGTGCTTGCTGAGCAGAGTGCTAGCTGAGCAGAGTGCTAGATGAGCAGAATGCTAGGTGAGCAGGGTGCTAGGTGAGCAAAGTGCTAGCTAAGCAGAGTGCTAGCTGAGCAGTCTGCTGGCTGAGCGGAGCGCTAGCTGAGCAGAGCGCTAGCTGAGCAGAGTGCTAGTTGAGCAGAGAGCGGGCTGAGTAGAGTGCTAGGTGAGCATAGTGCTAGGTGAGGAGAGTGCTAGCTGAGCAGAGTGCTAGCTGAGGAGAGTGCTAGGTGAGCAGAGTGCTAGCTGAGCAGAGTGCTAGGTGAGCAGAGTGCTAGCAGAGCAGTCTGCTGGCTGAGCGGAGCGCTAGCTGAGCACAGCGCTGGCTGAGCAGAGTCCTAGTTGAGCAGAGTGCTAGCTGAGCAGAGCGGTAGCTGAGCAGACGTCTAGCTGAGCATAGCGCTAGCTGAACGGAGTGCTAGATGAGCAGAGTGCTAGGTGATCAGAGTGCTAGCTGAGCAGAGTGCTAGGTGAGCAGAGTGCTAGCTGAGCAGAGTGCTAGCTGAGGAGAGCGATAGTTGAGCAGAGTGCTGGCTGAGCAGAGTGCTAGGTGAGCATAGTGCTAGCTGAGAAGAGTGCTAGGTGAGGAGAGCACTAGCTGAGCAGAGTGCTGGCTGAACAGAGTGCTAGTTGAGCAGAGCGCTAGCTGAGCAGAGTTCTAGCTGAGCAGAGTGCTAGCTGAGCAGAGTGCTAGCTGAGCAGAGCGCTGGCTGAGCAGAGTTTTGGCTGAGCAGAGTACTAGCTGAGCAGAGTGCTAACTGATCAGAGTGCTAGGTGAGCAGAGTGCTGGCTGAGCAGAGTGCTAGGTGAGCAGAGTGCTAGCTGAGCAGAGGTCTAGCTGAGCATAGTGCTGGCTGAACAGAGAGCTTGCTGAGCAGATTGCAGGGTTAGCAGAGTGCTGGCTGAGCAGAGTGCTACCTGAGCAGTGTGTTAGCTGAGGAGAGAGCTAGGTGATCAGAGTGCTAGCTGAGCAGAGTGCTAGGTGAGCATTGCGCTAGCTGAACAGAGTGCTAGCTGAGCAGAGTGCTAGGTGAGCAGAGTGTTGGTTGAGCAGAGTGCTGGCTGAGCAGGGTTTTGGCTGAGCAGAGTGCTAGCTGAGCAGAGTTCTAGCTGAGCAGAGTGCTAGTTGAGCAGAGTGCTAGGTGAGCAGAGCGCTAGCTGAGCAGACGTCTAGCTGAGCATAGCGCTAGCTGAACGGAGTGCTAGCTGAGCAGAGTGCTAGGTGATCAGAGTGCTAGCTGAGCAGAGTGCTAGGTGAGCAGAGTGCTAGCTGAGCAGAATGCTAAGTGAGTAGAGCGCTGGCTGAGCAGAGTGCTAGTTGAGCAGAGCGCTAGCTGAGCAGAGTTCTAGCTGAGCAGAGTGCTAGCTGAGCAGAGGTCTAGCTGAGCATAGTGCTAGCTGAGCAGAGGTCTAGCTGAGCAGTCTGCTAGCTGAGCAGAGTGCTAGCTGAGCAGTCTGCTGGCTGAGCGGAGCGCTAGCTGAGCAGAGCGCTAGCTGAGCAGAGTGCTAGTTGAGCAAGGAAGTGATAGCTGAGCAGAGTGCTAGCTGAGCAGACGTCTAGCTGAGCATAGTCCCTAGCTGAGCAGAGTGCCTAGCTGAGCATAGCGCTAGCTGAACAGAGTGCTAGCTGAGCATAGCGCTAGCTGAGCAGAGTCCTAGCTGAGGAGAGTGCTTGCTGAGCAGAGTGCTAGCTGAGCAGAGTGCTTGCTGAGCAGAGTGCTAGGTGATCAGAGTGCTAGCTGAGCAGAGTGCTAGCTGAGCAGAGTGCTTGCTGAGCAGAATGCTAGGTGATCAGAGTGCTAGCTGAGCAGAGTGCTAGATGAGCAGAGTGCTAGCTGAGCAGAGGTCTAGCTGAGCAGAGTGCTAGCTGAGCATAGTGCTAGCTGAGCAGAGTTCTAGCTGAGCAGAGTGCTAGCTGAGCAGAGCGCTGGCTGAGCAGAGTGCTAGCCGAGCAGAGTGCTAGGTGAGGAGAGCGCTAGCTGAGCAGAGTGCTGGCTGAGCAGAGGTCTAGCTGAGCATAGTGCTAGCTGAACAGAGTGCTAGCTGAGCAGAGTGCTAGCTGAGGCAGTCTGCTGGCTGAGCGGAGCACTAGCTGAGCAGAGTGCTAGGTGAGCAGAGTGCTAGTTGAGCAGAGTGCTAGCTGAGCAGAGTGCTAGCTGAGCAGACGTCTAGCTAAGCATAGTCCTAGATGAGCAGAGTGCTAGCTGAGCATAGCGCTAGCTGAGCAGAGTGCTAGGTGAGCATAGTGCTAGGTGAGCAGAGTGATAGGTGTGGAGAGCGCTAGCTGAGCAGAGTGCTAGCTGAGCAGAGTGCTAGATGAGCAGAATGCTAGGTGAGCAGAGTGCTAGGTGAGCAGAGTGCTAGGTGAGCAGAGTGCTAGCTGAGCAGTCTGCTGGCTGAGCGGAGCGCTAGCTGAGCAGAGCGCTAGCTGAGCAGAGTGCTAGTTCAGCAGAGTGCTAGCTGAGCAGAGTGCTAGCTGAGCAGACGTCTAGCTGAGAATAGTCCTAGATGAGCAGAGTGCTAGCTGAGCAGTCTGCTGGCTGAGCGGAGCGCTAGGTGAGCAGAGTGCTAGATGAGCAGAGTGCTAGTTGAGCATAGCGCTAGCTGAGCAGAGTGCTAGGTGAGCATAGTGCTAGCTGAGCAGAGTGCTAGCTGAGGAGAGTGCTAGTTGAGCAGAGTGCTAGCTGAGCAGAGTGCTAGGTGAGCAGAGTGCTAGCTGAGCAGTCTGCTGGCTGAGCGGAGCGCTAGCTGAGCAGAGCGCTGGCTGAGCAGAGTCCTAGTTGAGCAGAGTGCTAGCTGAGGAGAGCGGTAGCTGAGCAGACGTCTAGCTGAGCATAGCGCTAGCTGAACGGAGTGCTAGCTGAGCAGAGTGCTAGGTGATCAGAGTGCTAGCTGAGCAGAGTGCTTGGTGAGCAGAGTGCTAGCTGAGCAGAGTGCTAGCTGAGGAGAGCGATAGGTGAGCAGAGTGCTAGCTGAGGAGAGTGCTAGCTGAGGAGAGTGCTAGCTGAGTAGAGTGCTAGGTGAGGAGAGCACTAGCTGAGCAGAGTGCTGGCTGAACAGAGTGCTAGTTGAGCAGAGCGCTAGCTGAGCAGAGTTCTAGCTGAGCAGAGTGCTAGGTGAGCATAGTGCTAGCTGAGCAGAGCGCTGGCTGAGCAGAGTTTTGGCTGAGCAGAGTGCTAGCTGAGCAGAGTGCTAACTGATCAGAGTGCTAGGTGAGCAGAGTGCTGGCTGAGCAGAGTGCTAGGTGAGCAGAGTGCTAGCTGAGCAGAGGTCTAGCTGAGCATAGTGCTGGCTGAACAGAGAGCTTGCTGAGCAGATTGCAGGGTGAGCAGAGTGATACCTGAGCAGTGTGCTCTCTGAGCAGAGTGCTAGGTGAGCAGAGTGCTAGCTGAGCAGAGGTCTAGCTGAGCATAGTGCTGGCTGAACAGAGAGCTTGCTGAGCAGATTGCAGGGTTAGCAGAGTGCTGGCTGAGCAGAGTGCTACCTGAGGAGAGTGTTAGCTGAGGAGAGAGCTAGGTGATCAGAGTGCTAGCTGAGCAGAGTGCTAGGTGAGCATTGCGCTAGCTGAGGAGAGTGCTAGCTGAGCAGAGTGCTAGGTGAGCAGAGTGTTGGTTGAGCAGAGTGCTGGCTGAACAGGGTTTTGGCTGAGCAGAGTGCTAGCTGAGCAGAGTGCTGGCTGAACAGAGTGCTAGGTGAGCAGAGTGCTAGCTGAGCAGAGTGCTAGGTGAGAGAGCGCTAGCTGAGCAGAATGCTAGATGATTGAGTGCTAGCTGAGCATAGCGCTAGCTGAACAGAGTGCTAGCTGAGCATAGCGCTAGCTGAGCAGAGTGCTAGATTAGCAGAGTGCTAGCTGAGGAGAGTGCTTGCTGAGCAGAGTGCTAGCTGAGCAGAGTGCTTGCTGAGCAGAGTGCTAGGTGATCAGAGTGCTAGCTGAGCAGAGTGCTAGGTGAGCAGAGTGCTAGCTGAGCAAAGTGCTAGGTGAGCAGAGTGCTTGCTGAGCAGATTGCAAGGTGAGCAGAGTGATACCTATACAGAGTGCTAGCTGAGCAGAGTGCTAGGTGAGGAGAGCACTAGCTGAGCAGAGTGCTAGCTGAGCAGAGTGCTAGGTGAGCATAGTGCTAGCTGAGCAGAGTGCTAGCTGAGCAGTCTGCTAGCTGAGCAGAGTGATGGCTGAGCAGAGTGCTAGCTGAGGTGAGTGCTAGGTGAGGAGAGCGCTTGCTGAGCAGAGTGTTAGCTGAGCAGCGTGCTAGATGAGCAGAATGCTAGGTGAGCAGAGTGCTAGGTCAGCAGAGTGCTAGCTGAGAAGAGTGCTAGCTGAGCAGAGCGCTAGCTGAGCAGAGTGCTAGCTGAGCAGAGTGCTAGTTGAGCAGAGTGCTAGCTGAGCAGAGTGCTAGCTGAGCAGAGTGCTAGGTGAGCAGAGTGCTAGCTGAGCAGTATGCCGGCTGAGCGGAGCGCTAGCTGAGCAGAGTGCTAGGTGAGGAGACCGCTAGCTGAGCAGAGTGTTAGATGAGCAGAATGCTAGCTGAGCAGAGTGCTAGGTGAGCAGAGTGCTGGCTGAGCAGAGTGCTAGGTGAGCATAGTGCTAGCTGAGCAGAGCGCTGGCTGAGCAGAGTTTTGGCTGAGCAGAGTGCTAGCTGAGCAGAGTGCTAACTGATTAGAGTGCTAGGTGAGCAGAGTGCTGGCTGAGCAGAGTGCTAGGTGAGCAGAGTGCTAGCTGAGCAGAGTGCTAGCTGAGCATAGTGCTGGCTGAACAGAGAGCTTGCTGAGCAGATTGCAGAGTGAGCAGAGTGATACCTGAGCAGTGTGCTCTCTGAGCAGAGTGCTAGGTGAGCAGAGTGCTAGCTGAGCAGAGTCTAGCTGAGCATAGTGCTGGCTGAACAGAGAGCTTGCTGAGCAGATTGCAGGGTTAGCAGAGTGCTGGCTGAGCAGAGTGCTACCTGAGCAGAGTGTTAGCTGAGGAGAGAGCTAGGTGATCAGAGTGCTAGCTGAGCAGAGTGCTAGGGGAGCATTGCGCTAGCTGAACAGAGTGCTAGCTGAGCAGAGTGCTAGGTGAGCAGAGTGTTGGTTGAGCAGAGTGCTGGCTGAGCAGGGTTTTGGCTGAGCAGAGTGCTAGCTGAGCAGAGCGCTACCTGAGCAGAGTGCTAGCTGAGCAGAGTGCTAGGTGAGCAGAGTGCTAGCTGAGCAGAGTGCTAGGTGAGGAGAGCGCTAGCTGAGCAGAATGCTAGATGATTGAGTGCTAGCTGAGCATAGCGCTAGCTGAACAGAGTGCTAGCTGAGCATAGCGCTAGCTGAGCAGAGCGCTAGCTGAGTAGAGTGCTAGCTGAGGAGAGTGCTTGCTGAGCAGAGTGCTAGCTGAGCAGAGTGCTTGCTGAGCAGAGTGCTAGGTGATCAGAGTGCTAGCTGAGCAGAGTGCTAGGTGAGCAGAGTGCTAGCTGAGCAGAGTGCTAGGTGAGCAGAGTGCTTGCTGAGCAGATTGCAAGGTGAGCAGAGTGATACCTATACAGAGTACTAGCTGAGCAGAGTGCTAGGTGAGGAGAGCGCTAGCTGAGCAGAGTGCTAGCTGAGCAGAGTGCTAGGTGAGCATAGTGCTAGCTGAGCAGAGTGCTAGCTGAGCAGTCTGCTAGCTGAGCAGAGTGCTGGCTGAGCAGAGTGCTAGCTGAGCAGAGTGCTTGGTGAGGAGAGCGCTTGCTGAGCAGAGTGCTAGCTGAGCAGCGTGCTAGATGAGCAGAATGCTAGGTGAGCAGAGTGCTAGTTGAGCAGAGTGCTAGCTGAGAAGAGTGCTAGCTGAGCAGTCTGCTGCTGAGCGGAGCGCTAGCTGAGCAGAGTGCTAGCGCTGAGCAGAGTGCTAGTTGAGCAGAGTGCTAGCTGAGCAGAGTGCTAGGTGAGCAGAGTGCTAGCTGAGCAGAGTGTTAGATGAGCAGAATGCTAGCTGAGCAGAGTGCTAGGTGAGCATTGCGCTAGCTGAACAGAGTGCTAGCTGAGCAGAGTGCTAGGTGAGCAGAGTGTTGGTTGAGCAGAGTGCTGGCTGAGCAGGGTTTTGGCTGAGCAGAGTGCTAGCTGAGCAGAGTGCTGGCTGAACAGAGTGCTAGTTGAGCAGAGCGCTACCTGAGCAGAGTGCTAGCTGAGCAGAGTGCTAGGTGAGCAGAGTGCTAGCTGAGCAGAGTGCTAGGTGAGGAGAGCGCTAGCTGAGCAGAATGCTAGATGATTGAGTGCTAGCTGAGCATAGCGATAGCTGAACAGAGTGCTAGCTGATCATAGCGCTAGCTGAGCAGAGTGCTAGATTAGCAGAGTGCTAGCTGAGGAGAGTGCTTGCTGAGCAGAGTGCTAGCTGAGGAGAGTGCTAGGTGAGCAGAGTGCTTGCTGAGCAGATTGCAAGGTGAGCAGAATGATACCTATACAGAGTGCTAGCTGAGCAGAGTGCTAGGTGAGGAGAGCGCTAGCTGAGCAGAGTGCTAGCTGAGCAGTCTGCTAGCTGAGCAGAGTGCTGGCTGAGCAGAGTGCTAGCTGAGGAGAGTGCTAGCTGAGGAGAGCGCTTGCTGAGCAGAGTGCTAGCTGAGCAGCGTGCTAGATGAGCAGAATGCTAGCTGAGCAGAGTGCTAGTTGAGCAGAGTGCTAGCTGAGCATAGTGCTAGCTGAGCAGAGTGCTAGGTGAGCAGAGTGCTAGCTGAGCAGTATGCTGGCTGAGCGGAGCGCTAGCTGAGCAGAGTGCTAGGTGAGGAGAGCGCTAGCTGAGCAGAGTGTTAGATGAGCAGAATGCTAGCTGAGCAGAGTGCTAGCTGAGCAGAGTTCTAGCTGAGCAGAGTGCTAGGTGAGCATAGTGCTAGCTGAGCAGAGCGCTGGCTGAGCAGAGTTTTGGCTGAGCAGAGTGCTAGCTGAGCAGAGTGCTAGCTGAGGAGTATGCTGGCTGAGCGGAGCGCTAGCTGAGCAGAGTGCTAGCTGAGCAGAGTGCTATTTGAGCATAGCGCTAGCTGAGCAGAGTGCTAGGTGAGCATAGTGCTAGCTGAGCAGAGCGCTGGCTGAGCAGAGTGCTAGCTGAGCAGAGTGCTAGGTGAGGAGAGCGCTAGCTGAGCAGAGTGTTAGATGAGCAGAATGCTAGCTGAGCAGAGTGCTAGGTGAGCAGAGTGCTGGCTGAGCAGAGTGCTAGGTGAGCATAGTGCTAGCTGAGCAGAGCGCTGGCTGAGCAGAGTTTTGGCTGAGCAGAGTGCTAGCTGAGCAGAGTGCTAACTGATCAGAGTGCTAGGTGAGCAGAGTGCTGGCTGAGCAGAGTGCTAGCTGAGCAGAGTGCTAGCTGAGCAGAGGTCTAGCTGAGCATAGTGCTGGCTGAACAGAGAGCTTGCTGAGCAGATTGCAGGGTGAGCAGAGTGATACCTGAGCAGTGTGCTCTCTGAGCAGAGTGCTAGGTGAGCAGAGTGCTAGCTGAGCAGAGGTCTAGCTGAGCATAGTGCTGGCTGAACAGAGAGCTTGCTGAGCAGATTGCAGGGTTAGCAGAGTGCTGGCTGAGCAGAGTGCTACCTGAGCAGAGTGTTAGCTGAGGAGAGAGCTAGGTGATCAGAGTGCTAGCTGAGCAGAGTGCTAGGTGAGCATTGCGCTAGCTGAACAGAGTGCTAGCTGAGCAGAGTGCTAGGTGAGCAGAGTGTTGGTTGAGCAGAGTGCTGGCTGAGCAGGGTTTTGGCTGAGCAGAGTGCTAGGTGAGCAGAGTGCTGGCTGAACAGAGTGCTAGTTGAGCAGAGCGCTACCTGAGCAGAGTGCTAGCTGAGCAGAGTGCTAGGTGAGCAGAGTGCTAGCTGAGCAGAGTGCTAGGTGAGGAGAGCGCTAGCTGAGCATAGCGCTAGCTGAACAGAGTGCTAGCTGAGCATAGCGCTAGCTGAGCAGAGTGCTAGATTAGCAGAGTGCTAGCTGAGGAGAGTGCTTGCTGAGCAGAGTGCTAGCTGAGCAGAGTGCTTGCTGAGCAGAGTGCTAGGTGATCAGAGTGCTAGCTGAGCAGAGTGCTAGGTGAGCAGAGTGCTAGCTGAGCAGAGTGCTAGGTGAGCAGAGTGCTTGCTGAGCAGATTGCAAGGTGAGCAGAATGATACCTATACAGAGTGCTAGCTGAGCAGAGTGCTTGGTGAGGAGAGCGCTAGCTGAGCAGAGTGCTAGCTGAGCAGAGTGCTAGGTGAGCATAGTGCTAGCTGAGCAGAGTGCTAGCTGAGCAGTCTGCTAGCTGAGCAGAGTGCTGGCTGAGCAGAGTGCTAGCTGAGGAGAGTGCTAGGTGAGGAGAGCGCTTGCTGAGCAGAGTGCTAGCTGAGCAGCGTGCTAGATGAGCAGAATGCTAGCTGAGCAGAGTGCTAGTTGAGCAGAGTGCTAGCTGAGCATAGTGCTAGCTGAGGAGAGTGCTAGGTGAGCAGAGTGCTAGCTGAGCAGAGCGCTGGCTGAGCAGAGTTTTGGCTGAGCAGAGTGCTAGCTGAGCAGAGTGCTAGCTGAGGAGTCTGCTGGCTGAGCGGAGCGCTAGCTGAGCAGAGTGCTAGCTGAGCAGAGTGCTATTTGAGCATAGCGCTAGCTGAGCAGAGTGCTAGGTGAGCATAGTGCTAGCTGAGCAGAGCGCTTGCTGAGCAGAGTGCTAGCTGAGCAGAGTGCTAGGTGTGGAGAGCGCTAGCTGAGCAGAGTGCTAGCTGAGCAGAGTGCTAGATGAGCAGAATGCTAGGTGAGCAGAGTGCTAGGTGAGCAAAGTGCTAGCTGAGCAGAGTGCTAGCTGAGCAGTCTGCTGGCTGAGCGGAGCGCTAGCTGAGCAGAGCGCTAGCTGAGCAGAGTGCTAGTTGAGCAGAGTGCTAGCTGAGAATAGTGCGAGCTAAGCAGAGTGCTAGCTGAGTATAGTGCTAGATGAGCAGAGTGCTAGCTGAGCAGTCTGCTGGCTGAGCGGAGCGCTAGCTGAGCAGAGTGCTAGATGAGCAGAATGCTAGGTGAGCAGAGTGCTAGCTGAGCAGAGTGCTAGGTGAGCAGAGTGCTAGCTGAGCAGTCTGCTGGCTGAGCGGAGCGCTAGCTGAGCAGAGCGCTAGCTGAGCAGAGTGCTAGCTGAGCAGAGTGCTAGCTGAGCAGAGCGCTAGCTGAGCAGACGTCTAGCTGAGCATAGCGCTAGCTGAACGGAGTGCTAGCTGAGCAGAGTGCTATGTGATCAGAGTGCTAGCTGAGCAGAGTGCTAGGTGAGTAGAGCGCTGGCTGAGCAGAGTGCTAGTTGAGCAGAGCGCTAGCTGAGCAGAGTTCTAGCTGAGCAGAGTGCTAGGTGAGCATAGTGCTGGCTGAGCAGAGTGCTAGTTGAGCAGAGCGCTAGCTGAGCAGAGTTCTAGCTGAGCAGAGTGCTAGGTGAGCATAGTGCTGGCTGAGCAGAGCGCTAGGTGAGCAGACGTCTAGCTGAGCATAGCGCTAGCTGAACGGAGTGCTAGCTGAGCAGAGTGCTAGGTGAGCAGAGTGCTAGCTGAGCAGAGTGCTAAGTGAGTAGAGCGCTAGGTGAGCAGAGTGCTAGCTGAGCAGAGTGCTAGCTGAGGAGAGTGCTAGCTGAGTAGAGTGCTAGGTGAGGAGAGCACTAGCTGAGCAGAGTGCTGGCTGAGCAGAGTGCTAGTTGAGCAGAGCGCTAGCTGAGCAGAGTTCTAGCTGAGCAGAGTGCTAGGTGAGCATAGTGCTAGCTGAGCAGAGCGCTGGCTGAGCAGAATTTTGGCTGAGCATAGTGCTAGCTGAGCAGAGTGCTAACTGATCAGAGTGCTAGGTGAGCAGAGTGCTGGCTGAGCAGAGTGCTAGGTGAGCAGAGTGCTAGCTGAGCAGAGGTCTAGCTGAGCATAGTGCTGGCTGAACAGAGAGCTTGCTGAGCAGATTGCAGGGTGAGCAGAGTGATACCTGAGCAGTGTGCTGTCTGAGCAGAGTGCTAGGTGAGCAGAGTGCTAGCTGAGCAGAGGTCTAGCTGAGCATAGTGCTGGCAGAACAGAGAGCTTGCTGAGCAGATTGCAGGGTGAGCAGAGTGCTGGCTGAGCAGAGTGCTACCTGAGCAGAGTGTTAGCTGAGGAGAGAGCTAGGTGATCAGAGTGCTAGCTGAGCAGAGTGCTAGGTGAGCATTGCGCTAGCTGAACAGAGTGCTAGCTGAGCAGAGTGCTAAGTGAGCAGAGTGTTGGTTGAGAAGAGTGCTGGCTGAGCAGAGTTTTGGCTGAGCAGAGTGCTAGCTGAGCAGAGTGCTGGCTGAACAGAGTGCTAGTTGAGCAGAGTGCTTGCTGAGCAGAGTGCTAGCTGAGCAGAGTGCTAGGTGAGCAGAGTGCTAGCTGAGCAGAGTGCTAGGTGAGGAGAGCGCTAGCTGAGCAGAATGCTAGATGATTGAGTGCTAGCTGAGCATAGCGCTAGCTGAACAGAGTGCTAGCTGAGCATAGCGCTAGCTGAGCAGAGTGCTAGCTGAGCAGAGTGCTAGCTGAGGAGAGTGCTTGCTGAGCATAGTGCTAGCTGAGCAGAGTGCTTGCTGAGCAGAGTGCTTGCTGAGCAGAGTGCTAGGTGATCAGAGTGCTAGCTGAGCAGAGTGCTAGGTGAGCAGAGTGCTAGCTGAGCAGAGTGCTAGGTGAGCAGAGTGCTTGCTGAGCAGATTGGAAGGTGAGCAGAGTGACACCTATACAGAGTGCTAGCTGAGCAGAGTGCTAGGTGAGGAGAGCGCTAGCTGAGCAGAGTGCTAGCTGAGCAGAGTGCTAGGTGAGCAGAATGCTAGCTGAGCAGAGTGCTAGCTGAGCAGAGTGCTAGGTTAGGAGAGCGCTAGCTGAGCAGAGTGCTAGCTGATCAGAGGTCTAGCTGAGCACAGTGCTAGCTGAGCAGAGGTCTAGCTGAGCATAGTGATAGCTGAGCAGTCTGCTGGCTGAGCGGAGCGCTAGCTGAGCAGAGTGCTAGCTGAGCAGAGTGCTAGTTGAGCAGAGTGCTAGCTGAGCAGAGTGCTAGCTGAGGAGACGTCTAGCTGAGCATAGTCCTAGCTGAGAAGAGTGCTAGCTGAGCAGAGTGCTAGGTGATCAGAGTGCTAGCTGAGCAGAGTGCTAGGTGAGCATAGTGCTAGCTGAGCAGAGTGCTAGCTGAGCAGAGTGCTGGCTGAGCAGAGTGCTAGCTGAGGAGAGTGCTAGGTGAGGAGAGCGCTAGCTGAGCAGAGTGCTAGCTGAGCAGCGTGGTAGATGAGCAGAGTGCTAGTTGAGCAGAGTGCTAGCTGAGCATAGTGCTAGCTGAGCAGAGTGCTAGGTGAGCAGAGTGCTAGCTGAGCAGTATGCTGGCTGAGCGGTGCGCTAGCTGAGCAGAGTGCTAGGTGAGGAGAGCGCTAGCTGAGCAGAGTGTTAGATCAGCAGGATGCTAGCTGAGCAGAGTGCTAGCTGAGCAGAGTTCTAGCTGAGCAGAGTGCTAGGTGAGCATAGTGCTAGCTGAGCAGAGCGCTGCTGAGCAGAGTTTTGGCTGAGCAGAGTGCTAGCTGAGCAGAGTGCTAGCTGAGGAGTCTGCTGGCTGAGCGGAGCGCTAGCTGAGCAGAGTGCTAGATTAGCAGAGTGCTAGTTGAGCATAGCGCTAGCTGAGCAGAGTGCTAGGTGAGCATAGTGCTAGCTGAGCAGAGCGCTGGCTGAGCAGAGTGCTAGCTGAGCAGAGTGCTAGGTGTGGAGAGCGCTAGCTGAGCAGAGTGCTAGCTGAGCAGAGTGCTAGATGAGCAGAATGCTAGGTGAGCAGAGTGCTAGGTGAGCAAAGTGCTAGCTGAGCAGAGTGCTAGCTGAGCAGTCTGCTGGCTGAGCGGAGCGCTAGCTGAGCAGAGCGCTAGCTGAGCAGAGTGCTAGTTGAGCAGAGTGCTAGATGAGCATAGTGCTAGCTGAGCAGAGTGCTAGTTGAGTATAATGCTAGATGAGCAGAGTGCTAGCTGAGCAGTCTGCTGGCTGAGCGGAGCGCTAGCTGAGCAGAGTGCTAGATGAGCAGAATGCTAGGTGAGCAGAGTGCTAGCTGAGCAGAGTGCTAGGTGAGCAGAGTGCTAGCTGAGCAGTCTGCTGGCTGAGCGGAGCGCTAGCTGAGCAGAGCGCTAGCTGAGCAGAGTGCTAGCTGAGCAGAGTGCTAGCTGAGCAGAGCGCTAGCTGAGCAGACGTCTAGCTGAGCATAGCGCTAGCTGAACGGAGTGCTAGCTGAGCAGAGCGCTAGGTGATCAGAGTGCTAGCTGAGCAGAGTGCTAGGTGAGCAGAGTGCTAGCTGAGCAGAATGCTAAGTGAGTAGAGCGCTGGCTGAGCAGAGTGCTAGTTGAGCAGAGCGCTAGCTGAGCAGAGTTCTAGCTGAGCAGAGTGCTAGGTGAGCATAGTGCTGGCTGAGCAGAGTGCTAGTTGAGCAGAGCGCTAGCTGAGCAGAGTTCTAGCTGAGCAGAGTGCTAGGTGAGCATAGTGCTGGCTGAGCAGAGCGCTAGCTGAGCAGACGTCTAGCTGAGCGTAGCGCTAGCTGAACGGAGTGCTAGCTGAGCAGAGTGCTAGGTGAGCAGAGTGCTAGCTGAGCAGAGTGCTAAGTGAGTAGAGCGCTAGGTGAGCAGAGTGCTAGCTGAGCAGAGTGCTAGCTGAGGAGAGTGCTAGCTGAGTAGAGTGCTAGGTGAGGAGAGCACTAGCTGAGCAGAGTGCTGGCTGAGCAGAGTGCTAGTTGAGCAGAGTGCTAGCTGAGCAGAGTTCTAGCTGAGCAGAGTGCTAGGTGAGCATAGTGCTAGCTGAGCAGAGCGCTGGCTGAGCAGAATTTTGGCTGAGCAGAGTGCTAGCTGAGCAGAGTGCTAACTGATAAGAGTGCTAGGTGTATAGCAGAGTGCTGGCTGAGCAGAGTGCTAGGTGAGCAGAGTGCTAGCTGAGCAGAGGTCTAGCTGAGCATAGTGCTGGCTGAACAGAGAGCTTGCTGAGCAGATTGCAGGGTGAGCAGAGTGATACCTATACAGAGTGCTAGCTGAGCAGAGTGCTTGGTGAGGAGAGCGCTAGCTGAGCAGAGTGCTAGCTGAGCAGAGTGCTAGGTGAGCATAGTGCTAGCTGAGCAGAGTGCTAGCTGAGCAGTCTGCTAGCTGAGCAGAGTGCTGGCTGAGCAGAGTGCTAGCTGAGGAGAGTGCTAGGTGAGGAGAGCGCTTGCTGAGCAGAGTGCTAGCTGAGCAGCGTGCTAGATGAGCAGAATGCTAGCTGAGCAGAGTGCTAGTTGAGCAGAGTGCTAGCTGAGCATAGTGCTAGCTGAGGAGAGTGCTAGGTGAGCAGAGTGCTAGCTGAGCAGAGCGCTGGCTGAGCAGAGTTTTGGCTGAGCAGAGTGCTAGCTGAGCAGAGTGCTAGCTGAGGAGTCTGCTGGCTGAGCGGAGCGCTAGCTGAGCAGAGTGCTAGCTGAGCAGAGTGCTATTTGAGCATAGCGCTAGCTGAGCAGAGTGCTAGGTGAGCATAGTGCTAGCTGAGCAGAGCGCTTGCTGAGCAGAGTGCTAGCTGAGCAGAGTGCTAGGTGTGGAGAGCGCTAGCTGAGCAGAGTGCTAGCTGAGCAGAGTGCTAGATGAGCAGAATGCTAGGTGAGCAGAGTGCTAGGTGAGCAAAGTGCTAGCTGAGCAGAGTGCTAGCTGAGCAGTCTGCTGGCTGAGCGGAGCGCTAGCTGAGCAGAGCGCTAGCTGAGCAGAGTGCTAGTTGAGCAGAGTGCTAGCTGAGAATAGTGCGAGCTAAGCAGAGTGCTAGCTGAGTATAGTGCTAGATGAGCAGAGTGCTAGCTGAGCAGTCTGCTGGCTGAGCGGAGCGCTAGCTGAGCAGAGTGCTAGATGAGCAGAATGCTAGGTGAGCAGAGTGCTAGCTGAGCAGAGTGCTAGGTGAGCAGAGTGCTAGCTGAGCAGTCTGCTGGCTGAGCGGAGCGCTAGCTGAGCAGAGCGCTAGCTGAGCAGAGTGCTAGCTGAGCAGAGTGCTAGCTGAGCAGAGCGCTAGCTGAGCAGACGTCTAGCTGAGCATAGCGCTAGCTGAACGGAGTGCTAGCTGAGCAGAGTGCTATGTGATCAGAGTGCTAGCTGAGCAGAGTGCTAGGTGAGTAGAGCGCTGGCTGAGCAGAGTGCTAGTTGAGCAGAGCGCTAGCTGAGCAGAGTTCTAGCTGAGCAGAGTGCTAGGTGAGCATAGTGCTGGCTGAGCAGAGTGCTAGTTGAGCAGAGCGCTAGCTGAGCAGAGTTCTAGCTGAGCAGAGTGCTAGGTGAGCATAGTGCTGGCTGAGCAGAGCGCTAGGTGAGCAGACGTCTAGCTGAGCATAGCGCTAGCTGAACGGAGTGCTAGCTGAGCAGAGTGCTAGGTGAGCAGAGTGCTAGCTGAGCAGAGTGCTAAGTGAGTAGAGCGCTAGGTGAGCAGAGTGCTAGCTGAGCAGAGTGCTAGCTGAGGAGAGTGCTAGCTGAGTAGAGTGCTAGGTGAGGAGAGCACTAGCTGAGCAGAGTGCTGGCTGAGCAGAGTGCTAGTTGAGCAGAGCGCTAGCTGAGCAGAGTTCTAGCTGAGCAGAGTGCTAGGTGAGCATAGTGCTAGCTGAGCAGAGCGCTGGCTGAGCAGAATTTTGGCTGAGCATAGTGCTAGCTGAGCAGAGTGCTAACTGATCAGAGTGCTAGGTGAGCAGAGTGCTGGCTGAGCAGAGTGCTAGGTGAGCAGAGTGCTAGCTGAGCAGAGGTCTAGCTGAGCATAGTGCTGGCTGAACAGAGAGCTTGCTGAGCAGATTGCAGGGTGAGCAGAGTGATACCTGAGCAGTGTGCTGTCTGAGCAGAGTGCTAGGTGAGCAGAGTGCTAGCTGAGCAGAGGTCTAGCTGAGCATAGTGCTGGCAGAACAGAGAGCTTGCTGAGCAGATTGCAGGGTGAGCAGAGTGCTGGCTGAGCAGAGTGCTACCTGAGCAGAGTGTTAGCTGAGGAGAGAGCTAGGTGATCAGAGTGCTAGCTGAGCAGAGTGCTAGGTGAGCATTGCGCTAGCTGAACAGAGTGCTAGCTGAGCAGAGTGCTAAGTGAGCAGAGTGTTGGTTGAGAAGAGTGCTGGCTGAGCAGAGTTTTGGCTGAGCAGAGTGCTAGCTGAGCAGAGTGCTGGCTGAACAGAGTGCTAGTTGAGCAGAGTGCTTGCTGAGCAGAGTGCTAGCTGAGCAGAGTGCTAGGTGAGCAGAGTGCTAGCTGAGCAGAGTGCTAGGTGAGGAGAGCGCTAGCTGAGCAGAATGCTAGATGATTGAGTGCTAGCTGAGCATAGCGCTAGCTGAACAGAGTGCTAGCTGAGCATAGCGCTAGCTGAGCAGAGTGCTAGCTGAGCAGAGTGCTAGCTGAGGAGAGTGCTTGCTGAGCATAGTGCTAGCTGAGCAGAGTGCTTGCTGAGCAGAGTGCTTGCTGAGCAGAGTGCTAGGTGATCAGAGTGCTAGCTGAGCAGAGTGCTAGGTGAGCAGAGTGCTAGCTGAGCAGAGTGCTAGGTGAGCAGAGTGCTTGCTGAGCAGATTGGAAGGTGAGCAGAGTGACACCTATACAGAGTGCTAGCTGAGCAGAGTGCTAGGTGAGGAGAGCGCTAGCTGAGCAGAGTGCTAGCTGAGCAGAGTGCTAGGTGAGCAGAATGCTAGCTGAGCAGAGTGCTAGCTGAGCAGAGTGCTAGGTTAGGAGAGCGCTAGCTGAGCAGAGTGCTAGCTGATCAGAGGTCTAGCTGAGCACAGTGCTAGCTGAGCAGAGGTCTAGCTGAGCATAGTGATAGCTGAGCAGTCTGCTGGCTGAGCGGAGCGCTAGCTGAGCAGAGTGCTAGCTGAGCAGAGTGCTAGTTGAGCAGAGTGCTAGCTGAGCAGAGTGCTAGCTGAGGAGACGTCTAGCTGAGCATAGTCCTAGCTGAGAAGAGTGCTAGCTGAGCAGAGTGCTAGGTGATCAGAGTGCTAGCTGAGCAGAGTGCTAGGTGAGCATAGTGCTAGCTGAGCAGAGTGCTAGCTGAGCAGAGTGCTGGCTGAGCAGAGTGCTAGCTGAGGAGAGTGCTAGGTGAGGAGAGCGCTAGCTGAGCAGAGTGCTAGCTGAGCAGCGTGGTAGATGAGCAGAGTGCTAGTTGAGCAGAGCTGCTCAGCTGAGCACTCGTGCTCAGCTGAGCAGCTAGGTGAGCAGAGTGCTAGCTGAGCAGTATGCTGGCTGAGCGGTGCGCTAGCTGAGCAGAGTGCTAGGTGAGGAGAGCGCTAGCTGAGCAGAGTGTTAGATCAGCAGGATGCTAGCTGAGCAGAGTGCTAGCTGAGCAGAGTTCTAGCTGAGCAGAGTGCTAGGTGAGCATAGTGCTAGCTGAGCAGAGCGCTGGCTGAGCAGAGTTTTGGCTGAGCAGAGTGCTAGCTGAGCAGAGTGCTAGCTGAGGAGTCTGCTGGCTGAGCGGAGCGCTAGCTGAGCAGAGTGCTAGATTAGCAGAGTGCTAGTTGAGCATAGCGCTAGCTGAGCAGAGTGCTAGGTGAGCATAGTGCTAGCTGAGCAGAGCGCTGGCTGAGCAGAGTGCTAGCTGAGCAGAGTGCTAGGTGTGGAGAGCGCTAGCTGAGCAGAGTGCTAGCTGAGCAGAGTGCTAGATGAGCAGAATGCTAGGTGAGCAGAGTGCTAGGTGAGCAAAGTGCTAGCTGAGCAGAGTGCTAGCTGAGCAGTCTGCTGGCTGAGCGGAGCGCTAGCTGAGCAGAGCGCTAGCTGAGCAGAGTGCTAGTTGAGCAGAGTGCTAGATGAGCATAGTGCTAGCTGAGCAGAGTGCTAGTTGAGTATAATGCTAGATGAGCAGAGTGCTAGCTGAGCAGTCTGCTGGCTGAGCGGAGCGCTAGCTGAGCAGAGTGCTAGATGAGCAGAATGCTAGGTGAGCAGAGTGCTAGCTGAGCAGAGTGCTAGGTGAGCAGAGTGCTAGCTGAGCAGTCTGCTGGCTGAGCGGAGCGCTAGCTGAGCAGAGCGCTAGCTGAGCAGAGTGCTAGCTGAGCAGAGTGCTAGCTGAGCAGAGCGCTAGCTGAGCAGACGTCTAGCTGAGCATAGCGCTAGCTGAACGGAGTGCTAGCTGAGCAGAGCGCTAGGTGATCAGAGTGCTAGCTGAGCAGAGTGCTAGGTGAGCAGAGTGCTAGCTGAGCAGAATGCTAAGTGAGTAGAGCGCTGGCTGAGCAGAGTGCTAGTTGAGCAGAGCGCTAGCTGAGCAGAGTTCTAGCTGAGCAGAGTGCTAGGTGAGCATAGTGCTGGCTGAGCAGAGTGCTAGTTGAGCAGAGCGCTAGCTGAGCAGAGTTCTAGCTGAGCAGAGTGCTAGGTGAGCATAGTGCTGGCTGAGCAGAGCGCTAGCTGAGCAGACGTCTAGCTGAGCGTAGCGCTAGCTGAACGGAGTGCTAGCTGAGCAGAGTGCTAGGTGAGCAGAGTGCTAGCTGAGCAGAGTGCTAAGTGAGTAGAGCGCTAGGTGAGCAGGAGTGCTAGCTGAGCAGAGTGCTAGCTGAGGAGAGTGCTAGCTGAGTAGAGTGCTAGGTGAGGAGAGCACTAGCTGAGCAGAGTGCTGGCTGAGCAGAGTGCTAGTTGAGCAGAGTGCTAGCTGAGCAGAGTTCTAGCTGAGCAGAGTGCTAGGTGAGCATAGTGCTAGCTGAGGCAGAGCGCTGGCTGAGCAGAATTTTGGCTGAGCAGAGTGCTAGCTGAGCAGAGTGCTAACTGATAAGAGTGCTAGGTGAGCAGAGTGCTGGCTGAGCAGAGTGCTAGGTGAGCAGAGTGCTAGCTGAGCAGAGGTCTAGCTGAGCATAGTGCTGGCTGAACAGAGAGCTTGCTGAGCAGATTGCAGGGTGAGCAGAGTGATACCTGAGCAGTGTGCTGTCTGAGCAGAGTGCTAGGTGAGCAGAGTGCTAGCTGAGCAGA
>JAVHSO010000323.1:0-32932 GCA_031468815.1 Morus bassanus
TGGCTGCTTGGGGGGCTGGGGGGCGGGGGGCTGCTGGGGGGCTGGGGGGGCTGCTTGGGGGGCTGGGGGGCTGCGGGGGGCTGGGGGGTGGGGGGCTGGGGGGGCTGCTGCGGGGCGGGGGGGCTGCTTGGGGGGCTGGGGGGCTGGGGGGGCTGCGGTGGGCACGGGGGAGGGGGGGCTGCCTGGGGGGCTTGGGGGGCTGCGGGGGGGCAGGGAGGGGGATGCTTGGGGGGCTGGGGGGCAGCTTGGGGGGCAGGGGGGTGGGGGGGTGCGGGGGACAGGGGAGCCGGGGGGCTGCTTGGGGGGCTGGGGGCCTGCTGGGGGTTGGGGGTTGGGGGGCTTCTTGGGGGGAAGGGGAGGGTGCTGAGGGGCAGGGGGGCTGCTTGGGGGCTGGGGGGTGGGGGCTGGGGGGCTGCTGGGGGGTGGGGGGGCGAGGGGGTCTGCTTGGGGGGCGGGGGGGCTGCGGGGGGGCTGGATCGGGGGGGGGTCTATGGGGCAGGATGGAGTGCTGCAGGTCAGGGTGGGGGGGGCACCAGGGTGGTGTGGGGCTGGCTGGGGGGGGGCTGGGGGGTTATTGGGGGGCTGGGGGGGCTGGTTGTGGGGCTGTGGGGTCACTGGGGAGGTGTGGGGCTGGATCAGGGGTCTATGGGGCTGCTTGGGGGGCCGGGGGGCTCTAGGGGTTACTGGGGGGCTATGGGGCAGGATGAGGGGCTGTGGGGCCGGTTGGGGGTCTATGGGCAGGATGGGGGGCTGTGGGCCCAATTGGGGGCTATGGGGCCAGTTGGGGGTCTATGGGGCAGGATGGGGGGGCTGTGGGCCCAGTTGGGGGGCTATGGGGCCAGTTGGGGGGCTATGGGCAGGACGGGGGCTATGGGCAGGATGGGGGGCTATGGGGCAGGATGGGGGGCTGTGGGCCCAGTTGGGGGGCTATGGGGCCAGTTGGGGGGCTATGGGGCAGGACAGGGGGCTATGGGGCAGGATGGGGGGCTGTGGGCCCAGTTGGGGGGCTATGGGGCAGGATGGGGGGCTATGGGGCAGGATGGGGGGCTGTGGGCCCAGTTGGGGGGCTATGGGGCCAGTTGGGGGGCTATGGGGCAGGACAGGGGGCTATGGGGCAGGATGGGGGGCTGTGGGCCCAGTTGGGGGGCTATGGGGCAGGATGGGGGGGCTATGGGGCAGGATGGGGGGCTGTGGGCCCAGTTGGGGGGCTATGGGGCAGGATGGGGGGCTATGGGGCAGGATGGGGGGCTGTGGGCCCAGTTGGGGGGCTATGGGGCAGGATGGAGGGGGCCACTGGGGTGGCACGGGGCTGCCAAGGGGGGCTGTGGGGCTGGAGGGGGTGTAAGAGGGGTGCTGTGGGGCTGCTATGGGGCTGGAGGAGGCGCTATGGGGCAGGCTCTGTGGGGCACGGGAGGGGGGTCAGCCTCTGCCCCCCAACCCCCCCCCCAGGGTCTCTACTCCTTCCTGGCCCAACCCAACGCCCTCCAGCACCTCGACCTGGCCTCCACCGACTGCGCCCTCGATGTGGTGAGGGGCCCGGGGGGAGATGTGGGGCCGCCGTGGGGCCGCCGTGGGGCCGCTGTGGGGCTGACGGGGACCCCCCCCCCCCCTTTGCCCCCCCAGCTCTTTGGGGCGCTGCTCCACGGCTGCTGCCCGCGACTCAACTACCTCAACGTGGCCAGGAACACCTTCTCCCACCGGTGAGCTCCTGCCCCACAAGTTGGGGGGCTCCAGCCCCACGGCCGGGGGCTGCCCGGGGCGGGGGGGGGGGGCGTGGTCTTGGGCCATCGAGGACTTCATTGGGCCGTCAAGGAACCCCCTGGATGACCTGGAATGTCATTGGGTGGTTGAGCACCCCACTGAGCATTGGAGCTCCCCGTTGGGTGGTCGAGCACCCCATTGGCCAATCAGGAGGTCCACTGAGCTGTCTGGGCTGTCATTGGGTGGTGGAGCACCCCGTTGAGCGTGGGAGCTCCCCATTGGGTAGCGGAGCACCCCGTTGGGCTGTGGAGACCCCATTGGGCGGTCAAGGACCCCGTGGGCCGGCCTAAGACCCCATTGGCCGGCTGAGAACCCCGTTGGGCGGTCAAGAACCCCATTAGGCATTCAAGGCCCGCCCCATTGGGTCTTGGACCGTCCCGTTGGGCGGCAGAAAGCCCCTGTTGGGGCAGCGTCACGTCCCATTGGCTGCGGGGTGGGTGGGGCTGATGTAGCCCCGCCCACCCCCCCCCCCCCCAGGAAGGCCCGCGAGGCCCCGCCCACCCTACGGCAGTTCTTCTGCAGCGCCTTCGCCCTCGCCCACGTCAGCCTGGCCGGCGTGCGGGTGCCCCCGGACGCCCTCAGGTGAGTCCCGCCCCCTTGGGGAGGGGCCCCCCACACCTTATAAGGAGAAAAGGGCGTGGCTTGGTGGGAAGCCCCACCCTTAACCCCGCCCTCCCCAGGTCTCTCTTCCAGGGCTTGGCTGCCAACACCCACCTGATCGACCTCCACTTGGATCTGAGTGGCTGTGAGGTGGGGTGGGTGGGGTCTCAAAAGGGGAGAGGCCTCTCCCGCGGGGGCTCCGCCCACCTCCCCCACCCTGCGGCCATCTTTCCAGCTCCGCTCGCCGGGGGCCCGGGTGCTGCGGGAGCTGCTGGGAGGGGTCAGCGCCGTGGGCAGCCTGGACCTCTCCGACAACGGTGAGGTGGGCTCCCCTCCTCTCCTCAGCGGGTGGGGGCGGGACCTGGGACCCCGCCCCCCCACCCGACCCCTCCCATTGGTCTGTTTCTTGCCCCCGGGTTCAGGTTTCGATGCCGATTTGCTGACACTGGTGCCGGTCCTGGGGAAGAACAAGGCTCTGAAGCACCTCTGGCTCGGCAAGAACTTCAATGTCAAGGCCCGGTGGGTTGGGTTGAGTCCGTGGAGGCCCACCAAGACCCCATTGGCCAAGGTTGAGTCCGTGGAGGCTCACCAAGACCCCATTGGCCAAGGTCGAGTCCGTGGAGGCTCACCAAGACCCCATTGGCCAAGGTCGAGTCCGTGGAGGCTCACCAAGACCCCATTGGCCAAGGTCGAGTCCGTGGAGGCTCACCAAGACCCCATTGGCCAAGGTCGAGTCCGTGGAGGCCCACCAAGACCCCATTGGCCAAGGTCGAGTCCGTGGAGACCCACCAAGACCCCATTGGCCAAGGTCGAGTCCGTGGAGGCCCACCAAGACCCCATTGGCCAAGGTCGAGTCCGTGGAGGCCCACCAAGACCCCGTTGGCCAAGGTCGAGTCCGTGGAGGCTCACCAAGACCCCATTGGCCAAGGTTGAGTCCGTGGAGGCCCACCAAGACCCCATTGGCCAAGGTCGAGTCCGTGGAGGCTCACCAAGACCCCATTGGCCAAGGTCGAGTCCGTGGAGACCCACCAAGACCCCATTGGCCAAGGTCGAGTCCGTGGAGGCCCACCAAGACCCCATTGGCCAAGGTTGAGTCCGTGGAGGCTCACCAAGACCCCGTTGGCCAAGGTCGAGTCTGTGGAGACCCACCAAGACCCCATTGGCCAAGGTCGAGTCCGTGGAGGCCCACCAAGACCCCATTGGCCAAGAAGGTGTCCATGGTGGCCCACCTCGGCCCCCCCGGCCACGCCCCGTGTGAGGAGGCCCCCTCTTTCTCCCCACCAGGATGCTGGAGGAGATCCTCCAGAAGCTGGTCCAGATGATCCAGGAGGAAGACTGCGTGAGTGGCCACCGGGGACGGTGGGCTCTTGTGGGGCGACACCCTTCCGTGGGTCCCCCGCACCCCATGGCACCTCCTGTCCTACCCCACCTCCTTCCCACAAGTCCCTGCAGTCGCTCTCGGTGGCCGACTCTCGCCTGAAGGCCCGGACCTCCATCTTGGTGAACGCCTTGGGCAGCAACGCCTGCTTGGCCAAGGTGGACCTCAGCGGGAACCTCATGGAGGACGTGGGCGCCAAAATGTTGGCCAAGGCCCTGCAGATCAACAGCACCCTCCGGTGGGTGGGTGGGGCCGTGGGGCGGGGCACGGTGGGGTGTCCCACCTCCCCGCCCCGCCCTCACCCACTGTCTTCGCGGCAGGAGCCTCACCTGGGACCGGAACAACACGACGGCGGTGGGGTTCCAGGACGTCGCCCGGGCCCTGCGGAGGTGGGGGAGGGGGGCTTCGGGGGGGGGGGGGGATGGGGGGCTTCAGGTGCGGCCCCACAGGGTGGGGGAGGGGGGGCGGGTCTAGAGCGGGCTACCAGATCTAGACCAGGTGACCACTAGATCTGGGCCATCAACTGGGTCTAGAGGCGTCAACCGGATCTCCAGTCAACTGGGGGGTTTGGAGCTATCTACTGGTCCTAAACTGGGCAACTGGGTGGAGGCGTGGCCCACCCGGGCTGTGATAGGGCAATTGGATGGAGGTGGGGCAACCGGCTCTGGATCAGCTGATCCGTTCCAGGCCAGGCAACTGGTTCTGGAGAGCTCAACCAGTTCTAGGTGGATCAACGGGGGGTTTGGGGACCTACCGGTGCGTTCTAGACTGGGCAACGCTCTCTAGACCAGTCAAACCATTTAAGAAAGGTTGACGGGTTCCCAACTGGGCAGCTGGTTCTAGACTGGGCAACCACCCATAGACCAGCCAATCTCTTCCAGTCAGGTCAATGGGTTCCCAGCTGGTCAACTGGTTCTAGACTGGGCAACCACCCATAGACCAGCCAATCTCTTCCAGTCAGGTCAATGGGTTCCCAGCTGGTCAACTGGTTCTAGACTGGGCAACCACCCATAGACCAGCCAATCTCTTCCAGTCAGGTCAATGGGTTCCCAGCTGGTCAACTGGTTCTAGACTGGGCAACCACCCATAGACCAGGCAATCTCTGCCAGTCCTCTCAACGGGTTCCCACCTGGTCAACCAGTTCCCAACTGGTCCATCCCCTCCAGGCGGGGTGTTGGCCTCGAGCGGTGGCCGCGGTGACCCCCAGGGGACCCCCGTCACCCCGCCCGCCCCCCGCCCCCTCCCCACAGCAACTACACGCTGACCTTCATGGCCCTGCCCCTGAGCGACCTCACGGCCGCCTACCGCAGCGCCCCGGAGCACACCGACGCCGTCTGGCAGCAGGTGGGTGGGGGGCGGGCCGGGGGGCCCGGGTTTGGGGGGGGTGTGTGTGGGGGGAGGGGGGAGGTCCCGGTCACCTCGTCCCGCGACCCCCGGCAGATCCAGTGGTGCCTCCTGCGGAACGGCCGCGGCCCCACGGCGCCGCCGGACCAGGCGCTGCGGCTGCACCGGGGCATCGTCACCAGCACGGCCCGAGCAGGTAGAGCCCTGCCCCGGGGGGGGGCAACCGCGAGGGGGATGCTCCGGGGCGGGGCGGATGCTCGGGGGGATCCCGGGGGATCCCGGGGGGATCTCGGGTGATTCCGGGTGATTCCAGGGGTTCTGGGGGGATTCCGGTGGGATTCCGGGTGATCCCGGGTGATTCCAGGGGTTCTGGGGGGGATTCCGGGGGGATTCCGGGTGATCCCGGGTGATTCCAGGGGTTCGGGGGGGGATTCCGGGGGGATTCCGGGTGATTCCAGGGGTTCCAGGGTGGTTCTGGGGTGATCCCAGGGGATTCCGGGGTGATTCCAGGGGTTCCGGGTGGATTCCGGGGTGATTCCAGGGATCCTGGGTGATCCTGGGTGGATTCTGGGGCGATTCTGGGTGATCCCAGGGTGATTCCGGGGTGATTCCGGGTGGATTCGAGGGGTTCCAGGCGGATTCTGGGGGATGCCAGGGTGATCCTGGGGTGGTTCCAGGTGATCCCAGCGTGGTTCTGGGGTGATCCCAGGGTGATTCCGTGGTGATTCCGCATGATCCCAGGGTGACTCGGGTGGATTCCAGGGGTTCTGGGTGGATTTTGGGTGGATCCCGGGGTGACCCCGGGTGGATTCTGGCGTGATTCCGGGTGATCCCAGAGTGGTTCTGGGGTGATTCCGGGGATTCTGGGTGATTCTGGGTGGATTCCAGGGGTTCTGGGTGGATCCTGGGTGGATGCCGGGGAATCCCGGGGTGATCCCGGGGTGATTCCGGGTGGATCCTGGGGTGATTCCGGGGCATCCCGGGGTGATCCTGGGGTGATCCTGGGGATTCCAGGGTGATCCTGGGGTGATCCTGGGGTGATCCCAGGGGATCCCGGGGTGATTCCGGGTGGATCCTGGGGTGATTCTGGGGCATCCCGGGGTGATCCTGGGGTGATCCTGGGGGATTCCAGGGTGATCCTGGGGTGATCCCAGGGGATCCTGGGGTGATTCTGGGGCATCCCAGGCTGATCCTGGGGTGATCCTGGGGGATCCCAGGGGATCCCAGGGTGATTCCGGGGGATCCCGGGGTGATCCTGGGGTGATCCCGGGGGATCCCAGGGTGATCCTGGGGTGATCCCAGGGGATCCCGGGGTGATTCCGGGGCATCCCGGGGTGATCCTGGGGTGATCCTGGGGGATCCCAGGGTGATCCTGGGGTGATCCTGGGGTGATCCCAGGGGATCCCAGGGTGATTCTGGGGGATCCCGGGGTGATCCTGGGGTGATCCCGGGGGATCTCGGGGGATCCCGGGGTGATCCTGGGGTGATCTTGGGGTGATACTGGGGTGATCCTGGGGTGATCCCGGGGAATCCCGGGGAATCCCGGGGGATCCCGGGCGGTGCGGCTGACCCGCGGGGGTGCCGGTGCGGGCGCGGGCGCAGGTGCTGTGCCGGCTGAGCGGGCGGGTGCAGGCGGCGGCGCGGGGGCTGCGGGGCACCCGGCGGCACGGCGGGATCTGGCCGAGGCCCGGGAGCTGCTGCGGGAGGCCCGGAACGCCCGAGCGGTGAGGGACCCCCGACACCGCGACACCCCGACACCCCGACACCCTGCACCCTGACACCCCGACACCCTGCACCCTGACACCCCGACACCCCTGCACCCTGCACCCCGACACCCTGCACCCTGACACCCCCGACACCCCGACACCCTGCACCCTGCACCCCGACACCCCGACACCCTGACACCCTGACACCCCAACACCCGACACCCTGCACCCTGACACCCCAACACCCTGACACCCCGACACCCCTGCACCCCCGACACCCCGACACCCCTGCACCCTGCACCCTGACACCCCCGACACCCTGACACCCCGACACCCCGCACCCCCGACACCCCTGACACCCCAACACCCTGACACCCCGCACCCCGACACCCCTGCACCCTGCACCCGACACCCCGACACCCTGACACCCTGACACCCCGCACCCCCGACACCCTGCACCCCCGACACCCCGACACCCTGACACCCTGACATCCCGCACCCCGACACCCCAACACCCCAACACCCTGACACCCCGACACCCTGCACCCCGACACCCTGCACCCCAACACCCTGACACCCAGGCACCCTGACACCCCGACACCCTGACACCCTGCACCCCGACACCCCGACACCTTGCACCCAACACCCCACAGCCCATCACCCCCAACACCCTGACACCCCACACCCCAACACCCCACACCCTGACACCCCGACACCTCCACCCCATCACCCCAACACCCCCACACCCCAACACCCCGACACCCTGCACCCTGCACCCCGACACCCCTGACACCTTGCACCCCGCACCCCAACACCCCACAGCCCATCACCCCAACACCCTGACACCCCAACACCCACACCCTGACACCCCGACACCCTGCACCCCGCACCCCAACACCCCACACTCCATCACCCCAACACCCCGACACCCTGACACCCAGGCACCCCGACACCCCAACACCCTGCACCCTGCACCCTGACACCCCTGCACCCTGACACCCCGACACCTTGACACCCTGACACCTTGCACCCTGCACCCCAACACCCCACAGCCCATCACCCCAACACCCCCGACACCCCACACCCCAACACCCAACACCCTGACACCCCGACACCCTGCACCCCGCACCCCAACACCCCACACCCCATCACCCCACACCCCCAACACCCCGACACCCTGCACCCCGCACCCCGACACCCTGACACCCAGGCACCCCGACACCCCAACACCCTGCACCCTGCACCCTGACACCCTGCACCCCGACACCCCGACACCCTGACACCTTGACACCCTGACACCTTGCACCCTGCACCCCAACACCCCACAGCCCATCACCCCAACACCCCGACACCCCGACACCCTGACACCCTGCACCCCAACACCCCCAGTACCCCCCACCCCAAAGACCCCCCTGCCCGTCCCCCTGTGCCCCCTCCTCACCCCATGTCCCCCCGTGACCCCGGTGACCCCGGTGACCCCGTGCCCCTCCCCCAGCTGTTCCCCAGCCTGGCGGCGCTGGGGCGGGCGGTGGCGGGGGATGGGCCCGTCCGGCACCTCCTGGAGTCGGTGGCCGGGGACGTGGGCAAGGCCGTGGACAGGGAGCTGCAGGTCCGGACTGGGAGGGACTGGGGGGCACTGGGAGGGGCTGGGAGCCCCACTGGGGGGGACTGGGGGCACTGGGAGGGGCTGGGAGGGACTGAGAGCCCCACTGGGAGGGACTGGGGCACTGGGAGGGGCTGGGAGCCCCACTGGGAGGGACTGGGGGGCACTGGGGGGCACTGGGAGGGACTGAGAGCCCCACTGGGAGGGACTGGGGCACTGGGAGGGGCTGGGAGCCCCACTGGGAGGGACTGGGGGGCACTGGGAGGGGCTGGGAGCCCCACTGGGAGGGACTGGGGGCACTGGGAGGGACTGGGAGGAGCCAGGAACCCCACTGAGAGGGGCTGGGATGGACTGGGAGGGACTGGAAACCCCACTGGGAGGGGCTGGGGGGCACTGGGAGGGGCTGGGAGCCCCACTGGGAGAAGGGACCCCAAACTGGGAGGATGGACCCCCATACTGGGATGCTGCCCCCCATACTGGGTTGGGGACCCTCATACTGGTTTGGGGACTCCCATGCTGGGAGGCTGCCCCCCCATACTGGGATGCTGCCCTTCATACTGGGTAGAGGACATGCATACTGGTTTGGGACCCCCATAATGGGATGCTGAACCCCATACTGGGTTGGGGACCCCATCCTGGGAGCCCTGGCCCGTACTGGGAGCCCTGGCCCATACTGGTTTGCCACCCCCCCATAGTGGGAGCCCTGGCCCATACTGGTTTGCCGCCCCCCATAGTGGGAGCCCTGGCCCGTAGTGGGAGCCCTGGCCCATACTGGTTTGCTGCCCCCCCCATAGTGGGAGCCCTGGCCCGTAGTGGGAGCCCTGGCCCATACTGGTTTGCCGCCCCCCCATAGTGGGAGCCCCGGCCCATAGTGGGAGCCCTGGCCCGTAGTGGGAGCCCTGGCCCATACTGGTTTGCCGCCCCCCCATAGTGGGAGCCCCGGCCCATAGTGGGAGCCCTGGCCCGTACTGGGAGCCCTGGCCCATACTGGTTCGCCCCGCGCAGGTGCTGCTGGAGGCGCTGGCGGGGCGCGCGGCCCAGCTCTGCCCGCGGGCGCTGGGGGCGGCCGAGGGGCGCTGGGGGGGCCGGGGGGTGCGGGGGGCGGCAGCCCAGCGCCTGCGGGACCCCCCCGGGCTGGCCCGCGCCGCGCTGCTGGAGCTGGCGGGGCAGCGCATCCGCCACCAGCTGGGGTGAGCGCTGGGGGCACTGGGACGGACTGGGAGGGGATTGGGAGAGCGATTGGGGGCACTCCAAGGGACTGGGAGGGACTGGGAGGTGCTGGGATGGGACTGAGAATAACTGGAGGGAGACTGGGGGGGTGATTGGGGGACTGGGAGGCACTGGGACGTGACTGGGAGACGCTGGGACGGGACTGGGAGGTGACTGGGAGGTACTGGGATGGGACTGGGAGTAACTGGGGGTGACTTGGAGGGTGATTGGGATGGTACTAGGGGGCACTGGGAGGGTGATTGGGATGGGACTTGGAGGGACTGGAGGCACTGGGAGGTACTGGGATGGGACTGGGGGGGACTGGGGACATGGGGTGGTGGCTGGGAGGGACTGGGGGCACTGGGAGGTGACTGGGAGGCACTGCAAGGACATTGAGGGGAACTGGGAAGGCACTGGGGGGAATTGGGAGGGACTGGGAGGGTGGCTGGGGGAACTGGGAGGGTACCATGGAGGACTGAAGGGCACTGGGAGGGACTGGGGGGAAGTGAGGAAGCACTGGAGGGAACTGGGGGGCACTGGGAGGGTGGCTGGGGAGGATGCTGGGAGCGGAATGGGCCATACTGGTGTGTACTGGTCTGTACTGGGCGGGCAGGGAGGTGACGCTGGCGCTGGTGACCTTCCTGACCAACGCGGTGGTGGAGGAGCTGCTGCGGGAGCTGCGCCGCGTCCACCGTGCCCTGGTCAGCACCCCCACCCCCCCCGGCACCCCCAAACCCCCCCGGGCACCCCCTGGGGCACCCCCACCCCCCCGGCACCCCCAAACCCCCCCGGGCACCCCCTGGGGCACCCCCAAACCCCCCCTGGGGCACCCCCACCCCCCCCAGCACCCCCAACCCCCCCCGGGGAACCCCTGGGGCACCCCCAAACCCCCCACCCCCCCCCCGGCACCCCCAAACCCCCCCGGGGCACCCCCACCCCCTGGGGCACCCCCAAACCCCCCACCCCCCCGGCACTCCCCAACCCCCCCGCGGCACACCCACCCCCCCCACCCCCAACCCCCCCGGGGCACCCCAAAACCCCCCAGGGGCACCCCCACCCCCCCAGCACCCCCAACCCCCCCCGGGGCACCCCCGAACCCCCCCGGCACCCCCAACCCCCCCCGGCGCACCCCAAAACCCCACCCCACCCCCCCGGCACCCCCAACCCCCCCGGGGCACCCCCACCCCCTGGGGCACCCCAAAACCCCCCCACCCCCCCCGGCACCCCCAAACCCCCCCCGGGGCCCCCCCCCACCCCCCCAGGCCCAGCACATGGCCGGGACCCCGGAGGAACGGGGGGGTCCGTCCCCACCCCCCCCGCGGGGGGACCCCCTGGACAGCACCGACGAGGAGCTGGGCACCGCCATTGTGAGGGGGGGGAACTGGGGGGGAACTGGGGGGGGGACCCAAACTGGGGGGGGGACCCAAACTGGGGGGGGGGGGGGGGCGAACTGGGGGGAGGCACCCAAAACCATGGCGGTGACCCCCTAAAAGGGGGTTGGGGGGCTGGGGGGGGCCCCCCCCGTGGGGGGGTGTTGGGAATTTGGGGGGGGGGGCCTCCTCTTTGAGGGGGGGGCGGGTTTGGGGGGGTCTCATGGGGATTTGGGGGGGGCAGGAGGGGTTGGGGTGAGACCAGGGGGTTTTGGGGTTCCCTGGAGAATTGGGGGGGGGGTTGGGGGGGTCCCTGAGGATTTGGGGGGGACCAAGGGATTTCGGGGGGGGTCCTATGGGGTTTGGGGGGGCCTGGGGAGTGGGGGGGGTCCCTGGGTGTTTGGGGGGGCCCCGGGGATTGGGGGGGCCCCGGGGTTTGGGGGACCCCGGGGATTGGGGTGAGCGCCCCGGGCGTGTTTTGGGGTGCCCCCCCCGCCCCCCCCCAGGACACGCTGGCCCTGCAGCGGCCGAAGCGCTGCCGCCGCATCCGGCCCACCTCGGCCTTCCTGGGTGAGACGCCTCGCCCCCCTCCCCCCGTGACCCCTCCTTGACCCCTGCGACCCCATGACCCCTCCGTGACCCCATGACCCCTCTGTGACCCCATGACCCCCCCCCCCCCCCCCAGGTCACGGCGAGGACCCCCCCAGCCGGGACTCGCTGTCCCCCCTCAGCAGCCCCGAGGGGGCGCTGCCCCCCCGCACCCGGCCACGCCCCCCGCACCGCCCACCGGTGAGTAGCCACGCCCCTGGCCTCTAACCCCGCCCACAATCTCATGGCTCCGCCCACAAACTTACAGCCCCGCCCCAGACCCTTAGCCCTGCCCACAACTTCATGACCCCGCCCCGCACCTGTAACCCCGCCCACAACCTCATGGCTCCGCCCACAAACTTACAGCCCCGCCCCAGACCCTTAGCCCTGCCCACAACTTCATGACCCCGCCCCGCACCTGTAACCCCGCCCACAACCTCATGGCCCCGCCTCTGTGCCTGTAACCACGCCCACAACTTCATGCCCCCGCCCCAGAGTCATAACCCCGCCCACAACCTCATGGCCCCACCCCTGCACCCGTAACCCCGCCCACAACTTCATGGCCCCTCCCCTGTGCCTGTAACCGCGCCCACAACCTCATGCCCCCGCCCCAGAGTCATAACCCCGCCCACAAATTCATGGCCCCGCCCCTGCACCCGTAACCCCGCCCACAACCTCATGGCCCCGCCCCTGCACCCGTAACCCCGCCCACAACCTCATGGCCCTGCCCCCAGGCCCATAACCCCGCCCACCGACCCTGCCCATGGCCTCATGGCCCTGCCCCCAGACCCATAGCCCCGCCCACAACCTCATGGCCCCGCCCCATGCCCATAACCCCGCCCACAACCTCATGGCCCCAGCAATTAACCCCGCCCACTGGTCCATAGCCCCATTCACAAGCACGTGGCCCCGCCCACTGTCTTATGACCCCGCCCCCAGGGCCACAGCCCCGCCCCTGCTCCCTTAGCTCCGCCCCCTCGGCTCCTCCCTCTCCCCCCTGCCCGGGAAAGGGGGCGTGGCCTCCCCTTAAAGCGGCGGCACCCCTCCTGCAGGCGGGGCCGGCTGGGGGGGCCGCGGGGGAGGCGCGGGGGGGCCGCCCCCCGGAGGAGGGGCTGGAGGAGTCCTGCGGCCGCGGGGGCCGGGCCCGGTGAGGGGGGTCCTGGGGGGATTGGGGGGTCGGGGGGGGGCACTGCGGGGTCTGGGGGGGGTGGTTGGGGGGCCTGGGGGGGATTGGGGGGGCATGGGGGGGTCTGGGGGGGTGGTTGGGGGGTCTGGGGGTGTCCGGGGGGGACTGGGGGGGTCCCGGGGGGGCATTGGGGGTCCGGGGGGGTCTGGGGCTGTCCGGGGGGGGCATTGGGGGAGTTCGGGGGGGTCTGGGGGGGGCATTGGGGGTCTGGAGAGGTCAGGAAGGTCATTGGGGGGTCGGGGGGTGGGGGGGATTGTGGGGTCCCAGGGGGTAACTGGGGTCCCCCCCCTCCCAGGCCGCCCCCCCCCCCGGCCGCCCCCCCCCCGTGCCCCCCCTGCCCCCCCCCCGCAGCCAGCGGGACCCCCCCGGGGAGCCGGAGCCCAGCGACCCCCTCCCCAGCACCCAGGTACGGCGGGGAACTGGGAGGTACTGGGAGGGGAGCTGGGCGGGGCTGGAGGTGACTGGGGGAACTGGGGGGTTGCTGGGAGGAGCTGGGGGGGGCTCTGGGAGCAACTGGGGGGGGCCTGGGTGGAACTGGGGGGAGACTGGGAGCAACTGGGTGGTTGCTAGGGGCAACTGGGGAGTCTATGGGGTCAACTGGGAGAACTGGGGGACTACTGGGAGCAACTGGGGGTCCCTGGGTGGAACTGGGGGGGCTCCTGGGGGCAACTGGGAATCTATGGGGTCAACTGGGAGGAACTGGGGGCAACTGGGGGGGGGGCCGAATTCAAGGGGTGATGGCTTGTGCCCTGCCCCGTTTCACCCGAGGGGCGTGGCTTGGCGAGCAGGGGGTGGGGTCTGGAATGGCCACGCCCCTTTTAACCCCTCCCTCCCCAGGAGCGTGGCTGGAGCCCGGGCTCCGAGGGGGCGGGTGAGTCCCCTCCCCCACCCGCAACCCCACCGTGGGGCCACGCCCCCCCCACGGGGGCGGGGTCGCGCCGAGCCCCGCCCCCCCCCCGCCCCCAAACCCCCCTTTTTTCCCCCCCAAAACCAGCCCCTAAAACCAGCGACAGCCCCAGGGCGGTGGAGGGGGCGGGGCTTCCCTCCCCGCAGGCCCCGCCCACCTCGGGGGCGTGGCCAGAAAACCAGCACAGCCAAAGCGGCGAGGAAGGGGGCGTGGCCACCCCGGAGGCTCCGCCCACCGCCCCCACAGGTGGGGTTCCCCCCCCTGCTGCAGGGCATGCTGGGATGCTGGAGGACTTTGGGGTCCTCCACGGGCGTTGTGGGGGGTTTGGAAGGGTCCCTGGGGGCGTTGTGGGGGGCTGGGGGGGTTTGGGAGGGTCCCTGGGGGCGTTGTGGGGGGCTGGGGGGGTCCCTGGGGGCGTTGTGGGGGGCTGGGGGGGTTTGGGAGGGTCCCTGGGGGCGTTGTGGGGGGCTGGGGGGGTCCCTGGGGGCGTTGTGGGGGGCTGGGGGGGTTTGGGAGGGTCCCTGGGGGTGTTGGGGGGGGCTGGGGGGGGTCCCTGGGGGCGTTGTGGGGGGCTGGGGGGGTTTGGGAGGGTCCCTGGGGGTGTTGTGGGGGGCTGGGGGGGTCCCTGGGGGCGTTATGGGGGGCTTGGGGGGGTTTGGGAGGGTCCCTGGGGGCGTTGTGGGGGGCTGGGGGGGGTCCCTGGGGGCGTTGTGGGGGGCTGGGGGGGTTTGGGAGGGTCCCTGGGGGTGTTGTGGGGGCTGGGGGGGTCCCTGGGGGCGTTGTGGGGGGACGGGGGGGTTTGGGGGGTCCCTGGGGGCGTTGTGGGGGCTGGGGGGGTCCCTGGGGGCGTTATGGGGGGACGGGGGGGTTTGGGGGGTCCCTGGGGGCGTTGTGGGGGGCGGGGGGGGTCCCGTGAGTGTTATGGGGGGTTTGGGGGGTCCCTGGGGGCGTTGTGGGGGGCTGGGGGGGTTTGGGGGGGTCCCTGGGGGCGTTGTGGGGGGCTGGAGGGGTGTCCCCCCCTCAGGGACCCCGGAGGGGGGCCGCCGGTGGGTCCCCCCCAAACCCCGACGGACGCGGCGCGCCCAGTCCTGCGACAAGATGGCGGCCGAGGCAGAGGAGGGAGGAGGAGGAGGAGGAGGAGGAGGAGGTGAGGCCACCATGGCATGGGGGGGGGGCATTTCCGACACCCCCCCCTTTACCACCCCCCTCTCCCCACAGGCACCTGACGACGCCCCACTCTGGGGGGGGTCCCCAACCCCCCCCCCCCCCCCCCCCCCATTGCTCCAGCCAATAAAGACTGAAACAGCAGCGAGGTTGTGATTGGTGTGTCGTGAGAGGGGCGCGGGCCCTTTAAGTGCTGGCTCCGCCCCCTCCCGCCCCTTTTACAGCAGTGGCCCCGCCCCTTTCCGAGCAGTGACTCCTCCCCTTTTAGAGCGGTGGCCCCGCCCCCTCCCAGACCCTTTTTAGGGCAATGGCCCCGCCCCCATGGCAATGGCTCCGCCCCCTCCCAGACCCTTTTTAGGGCAGTGGCTCCACCCCCTCTATGGCAAAGGCTCTATGGCAGTGGCCCCGCCCCCATGGCAATGGCTCCGCCCCCTCCCAGGCCCTTTTTAGGGCAGTGGCTCCACCCCCTCTATGGCCAAGGCTCTATGGCAGTGGCCCCGCCCCCATGGCAATGGCTCCGCCCCCATGGCAATGGCTCTGCCCCCTCCCAGGCCCTTTTTAGGGCAGTGGCTCCACCCACTCTATGGCCAAGGCTCTATGGCAGTGGCCCCGCCCCTTCTATGGCAGTGGCCCCGCCCCTTCTATGGCAGTGGCCCCGCCCCTCTATGGCAATGGACCCGCCCCCTCCCAGACCCTTTTTAGAGCAGTGGCCCCGCCCCCAAAGTGGTGCCCCCGCCCCCTTTCAGAGACGTGGCTCCGCCCCTTCCTGCGTTGGCCCCGCCCCCTCAGCCTTCCCGCCCTTTTCAACGGTCGCGCTCGCGCCCCCTCCCACTTCTCCTCAGCCTTCCCGCCCCTCCCCCGTCCCCTCACCCCCGCCATCCCCTCGCCATCCCCTCACCATCCCCTCGCCATCCCCTCGCCATCCCCTCGCCATCCCCCCGCCATCCCCTCGCCATCCCCTCGCCATCCCCCCGCCATCCCCTCGCCATCCCCTCGCCATCCCCTCGCCATCCCCTCGCCATCCCCTCGCCATCCCCCCGCCATCCCCTCGCCATCCCCTCGCCATCCCCTCGCCATCCCCTCGCCATCCCCTCACCATCCCCCTGCCATCCCCTCGCCATCCCCTCACCATCCCCTCGCCATCCCCTCGCCATCCCCTCACCATCCCCTCACCATCCCCCTGCCATCCCCCCGCCATCCCCTCACCATCCCCTCACCATCCCCTCGCCATCCCCTCGCCATCCCCTCGCCATCCCCCCGCCATCCCCTCGCCATCCCCTCGCCATCCCCTCGCCATCCCCTCGCCATCCCCTCGCCATCCCCCCGCCATCCCCTCACCATCCCCTCGCCATCCCCTCGCCATCCCCTCGCCATCCCCCCGCCATCCCCTCGCCATCCCCTCGCCATCCCCCCGCCATCCCCTCGCCATCCCCTCGCCATCCCCTCGCCATCCCCTCGCCATCCCCTCGCCATCCCCCCGCCATCCCCTCGCCATCCCCTCGCCATCCCCTCGCCATCCCCTCACCATCCCCCTGCCATCCCCTCGCCATCCCCTCACCATCCCCTCGCCATCCCCTCGCCATCCCCTCACCATCCCCTCACCATCCCCCTGCCATCCCCTCGCCATCCCCTCACCATCCCCCCGCCATCCCCTCACCATCCCCTCACCATCCCCTCGCCATCCCCTCACCATCCCCTCACCATCCCCCCGCCATCCCCTCGCCATCCCCTCGCCATCCCCTCGCCATCCCCTCGCCATCCCCCCGCCATCCCCTCGCCATCCCCTCGCCATCCCCTCGCCATCCCCTCGCCATCCCCTCGCCATCCCCTCGCCATCCCCCTGCCATCCCCTCGCCATCCCCTCGCCATCCCCTCGCCATCCCCTCGCCATCCCCTCACCATCCCCTCACCATCCCCCTGCCATCCCCTCGCCATCCCCTCACCATCCCCCCGCCATCCCCTCACCATCCCCTCACCATCCCCTCGCCATCCCCTCGCCATCCCCTCGCCATCCCCCCGCCATCCCCTCGCCATCCCCTCGCCATCCCCTCGCCATCCCCTCGCCATCCCCTCGCCATCCCCCCGCCATCCCCTCGCCATCCCCTCGCCATCCCCTCGCCATCCCCTCGCCATCCCCTCACCATCCCCCTGCCATCCCCTCGCCATCCCCTCGCCATCCCCTCACCATCCCCTCGCCATCCCCTCGCCATCCCCTCACCATCCCCTCACCATCCCCTCACCATCCCCCCGCCATCCCCTCGCCATCCCCTCACCATCCCCTCACCATCCCCTCGCCATCCCCTCACCATCCCCTCACCATCCCCTCACCATCCCCTCGCCATCCCCTCACCATCCCCCCGCCATCCCCTCGCCATCCCCTCACCATCCCCTCACCATCCCCTCGCCATCCCCTCACCATCCCCTCACCATCCCCTCACCATCCCCTCGCCATCCCCTCACCATCCCCCCGCCATCCCCTCGCCATCCCCTCGCCATCCCCTCACCATCCCCTCGCCATCCCCTCGCCATCCCCTCGCCATCCCCTCACCCCTCGCCATCCCCTCGCCATCCCCTCACCATCCCCTCGCCATCCCCTCACCATCCCCTCACCATCCCCTCGCCATCCCCTCACCATCCCCTCACCATCCCCCTGCCATCCCCTCGCCATCCCCTCACCATCCCCTCGCCATCCCCCCGCCATCCCCTCGCCATCCCCTCACCATCCCCTCACCATCCCCCTGCCATCCCCTCGCCATCCCCTCACCATCCCCTCGCCATCCCCTCGCCATCCCCTCGCCATCCCCTCGCCATCCCCTCGCCATCCCCTCGCCATCCCCTCACCATCCCCTCACCATCCCCTCGCCATCCCCTCGCCATCCCCCCGCCATCCCCTCACCCCCGCCACCCCCTCCCCCCTGTCCACGCCCTCACCCCCGCCCTTCCTCCCCGCCCCCCCCCCAGGACGAGGCGCGAAGCCCCCGGCCATGGACTGGTTCCACTGCAACCGCTGCTTCCGCCGCGGCGGCGCCCGCTTCGCCGTCACCAGCTGCGGGCACCTGCTGTGCGCCGCCTGCGGGGCCGCGGGGGGCCGCGCCGGCCCCTGCCCCCTCTGCGCCGCCGACTGCCGCTACCTCCCCGTGTCCGACCAGGCGAGTCGCCCGCGCCGCCGGCCTCTCCTCCTCCTCCTCCTCCTCCTCACCCGCCGCCTCCCCTCCCCGCAGATGCGCCCGCAGGAGAAGCTCTTCTTCAAGAACGCGGCCGACGTCGCCCTCGGGCGCCTCGCCCACATCGCCCAGGTCTGGCGTTTCCAGCGGGCGCAACGCGACCTGCTGCTGGCCTCCTACAAGGAAGGCGCCCGCCGCGCCCGGGCGGCGCTGGACGACGCCCGCCACCTTCTTGACGCCCGCGATAGGTGACGCCTTGGCCGGGGCCGACATCTTGGTGGGGTCATCCCGCCTTCCCCCCCTGCCCGGTCAGGGCCGCCATCTTGGGAGTGTCAACTCCCGGATGCCATCTTGGTGGGGTCATTGCCACCCCTCCCCCCCCCAGTGCCACCATCTTGGGAGGGCCCTCCTCATGGCCGCCATCTTGGTGGGGTCATTCCCCCCCCCCAATGCCACCATCTTGGTGGGGTCATTCCCCCCCACCCAGTGCCACCATCTTGGGACGGCCCTCCTCATGGCCGCCATCTTGGTGGGGTCATTCCCCCCCCCCCCCAAGTGCCACCATCTTGGTGGGGTCACTCCTGCCCCCAAGTGCCACCATCTTGGGAAGGCCCTCCTCATGGCCGCCATCTTGGTGGGGTCATTCCCCCCCCCCCCTCAGGCCACCATCTTGGTGGGGTCACTCCTGCCCCCCAGTGCCACCATCTTGGGAGGGCCCTCCTCATGGCCGCCATCTTGGTGGGGTCATTCCCCCCCCCCCCCCCCAGTGCCACCATCTTGGGAGGGCCCCTCCTCATGGCCGCCATCTTGGTGGGGTCATTCCCCTCCCCCAATGACACCATCTTGGTGGGGTCATTCCCCCCCCCCAGTGCCACCATCTTGGGAGGGCCCTCCTCATGGCCGCCATCTTGCGTGGGGTCATTCCCCCCCCCCAGTGCCACCATCTTGGAGGGCCCTCCTCATGGCCGCCATCTTGGTGGGGTCATTCCCCTCCCCCAATGCCACCATCTTGGTGGGGTCACTCCTGCCCCCAAGTGCCACCATCTTGGAGGGCCCCTCCTCATGGCCGCCATCTTGGTGGGGTCATTCCCCCCCCCCCCCCAGGCCACCATCTTGGGAGGGCCCTCCTCATGGCCGCCATCTTGGTGGGGTCATTCCCCCCCCACCCCACCCCAGCGCCACCATCTTGGGAGGGTCTTCCCCCCCCCCCCCCCCCCGTCATTAACCCTCATTTTGGGGGGGTTCCACCCCACATCACCCCCCCACACACACACACAGGGAGCTGGAGGCGCTGCGGCGGGAGAACGGGGAGCTGCGCCGCGCTCAGGTGAACCCCAAATCCCCGCCCGCCCCTCCTCCTCCACCCCCGCCGCCCCCAGTGACCCCCGCTTTCTCTCCCCGCAGATCTCCCCCAGCTGGCGAGGGGGCAGCAGGTGAGCCCCCCCCCCCACCTCGCCGTGGGGTTTCGGGGGTCAGCGTTGGCGGCACCACCCCCCCCCCCCCATTTCTCCACGCGCAGGAGCAGCACGCCCCGGCCGGTCGGCATCACCTCCCCGGCGCAGACAGGTAGGCGCCCCCCCAGATTTGGGGTTGCCCCCGCCCCTTATTCCCGGGTGTCCCCCCCAAAACGGCTCCTTCCCTTCCAGTCACCCCCCAGCCCCGCCGGCAGCTGAGCGGGCAAGTGGTGAGGTAAGCGGGGGCTCCCCCAATGTGAGGGGGGGGCCGCTCAAATTCCTGGGGATCCCCCAAACGGTGACACCCCCCCCCCCCCCCAAAACAGCCGCTCCTCCCCGCTGGAGCCGCCCCCTGCCCGCGGCACCCCCGTATGGCAGGTGAGACACCCCCAAACCGCCGCCATGTTGGGTGTGGCACCCCCCGAGGCGGAGGGGGCACCCAGCATGCTTTGCGGCCCCCCCCCCCCCCCAGGTGGGCAGCGCCCGTCGGGGGCCGGTGACGCCCCTGGGCTCCAGCGCGGGTGAGCGACCCCGAAACCGGCTGCTTTCGCCCAAATCCTGCCTCCCGCATCCCCAAGCCCCGCCCACTGAGCCTCAAGCTCCGCCCCCGACCAGCTCTACCCCACCCCTCACTGAGCAGCTAAGCCCCGCCCCCTCGGCTCCCTCGCCACCCTCGCCCCGCCCCTTCCCCCTAGGCAGGAAACCCCTGGCAGTTCTCAGCCTCAAGCCCCGCCCCCTTTTCCTAAACCCCGCCCATTGACTCCCAAGCACCGCCCCCTTTCACATAGGCTTATGCCTTGATAGTTCTCAGCCCCAAGCCCCGCCTCCTTTTGGTAAACCCTGCCCCTTCACTCTCAAGCCCCGCCCCTCGGTCTCCAAGCCCCGCCCCCTCCCCACACCCCATATACCCTGGTGGTTCTCAGCCCCAAGCCCCGCCCCTTGATAAACCCCGCCCTCTCACTCTCAAGCCCCGCCCCTCCCCACACCCCATATACCCTGGTGGTTCTCAGCCCCAAGCCCCGCCCCTTTGTTAAACCCCGCCCCTTCACTCTCAAGCCCCGCCCCATCTGCTGGTGGGTCTCTGCCTCAAGCCCCGCCCCTCTTATATGAGGCCCCGCCCCTTCCCCTAGCCTCACACCCTGCTGGCTCCCTGCCCTAAGCCCCGCCCCTCGACATCAAAGCCCCGCCCCTTTCTCCCAGCCACACCCACTGGTGGGTCTCTGTCCTAAACCCCGCCCCTTTAGTAAGCCCCGCCCCTCGCCCCCACAAACCCCGCCCCCTTACCCTCCCTAGCCTCATCTTTGGAAACAGCCCGCCCCAGTCCCCCGCCCCTTTCCCCGCCCCTTTCCTTAACCCCGCCCCCCCAGCCTCGCCTCCCGCCTCCGCCCACGGGCGGGCCCACAGGTGAGCGCCGCGGGGGGGGGGTGGGGGGGGGGTGTTGTGTGTGCGTGTGTCCGTCTGTCCGTCCCGCGGCGGGAACCCCCTCACCCAGCGCCCCCTCCCCGCCCCAGCGCCGCCCCCCCCCCGCCCCCGCCGTGGCTGCCCTGGGTCCCCCCGCCGCCGCCATCTTCCCCGGGGGAGACACCCCCCCCCCCCCTCCCTGACCGCGCCGGAAGCGCCCCGCCGCCGCCTCACGCCCTCACCCAACATGGCGCCCGCGTCACCCCCGGCAACGCGCGTGCGGCGCATGCGCGGGGCGGGGGCGCCGGTGGGCGGAGCTTCTCCCCCGGCGCCGCCATTTTGAGGCGCCGTCGCCGCTCCAAGATGGCGCTGGCCAGCGTCCTGCGGGCCTCCGAGCGCCGGGAGGCTCCCGGCGCCCCCCCAGCCCTCGGCGCCCCCCGGGACGGCCCCGGGCCCCCGCAGGGGCTGGCTGCCCCTCCCCGGGGCGCGCAGGGACCCCTGCCCGGGCCCGGCCTCCACATGCTGCACGGCACCACCACGCTGGCCTTCAAGGTGAGTCATGGCGGGGCGGCGGGAGCCCCGACCCCCACCCCCGAGCCTGCCGTGGGGTCCTGCCGTGGGGACCCCCAGGCCCCACGGCCAGACCCCCAACCCCGCCGTGGGGGTCTGCGGGGAGCCCCCACCTCACTGTGGGGACCCCCAACCCCGCCGTGGGGCTCCGGGTGGGACCCCCGACCCTGCTGTGGGGTCCTGCTGTGGGGACCCCCCAGGCCCCACAGTGGGACTCCCAGGCCCCATAGCTAGACCCCCCAACCCCACTGTGGGGCGTTGTGGGGACCCCCCCAACCGTGCTGTGGGGACCCCCAGGCCCCACAGTGGGACCCCCCATCCCCACTGTGGGGTGCTGTGGGGACCCCCAGGCCCCACAGTGGGACCCCCCAGGCCCCATAGCTAGACCCCCAACCCCACTGTGGGGGCGCTGTGGGGACCCCCCAACCGTGCTGTGGGGACCCCCAGGCCCCACAGTGGGACCCCCATCCCCACTGTGGGGTGCTGTGGGGGACCCCCAGGCCCCACAGTGGGACCCCCAGGCCCCATAGCTAGACCCCCAACCCCACTGTGGGGCGCTGTGGGGACCCCCAACCGTGCTGTGGTGACCCCCAGGCCCCACAGTGGGACCCCCAAGCCCCGTGGCTAGACCCCCAACCCCACTGTGGGGTGCTGTGGGGACCCCCAACCCCGCTGTGGGGACCCCCAGGCCCCACAGTGGGACCCCCAAGCCCCATGGCTAGACCCCCAACCCCACTGTGGGGTGCTGTGGGGACCCCCAACCCCGCAGTGGGGCTCCGGGTGGGACCCCCGACCCTGCTGTGGGGTCCTGCTGTGGGGACCCCCAGGCCCCACAGTGGGACCCCCAGGCCCCATGGCTAGACCCCCAACCCCACTGTGGGGTGCTGTGGGGACCCCCAACCCCGCTGTGGGGACCCCCCAGGCCCCACAGTGGGACCCCCAAGCCCCGTGGCTAGACCCCCAACCCCACTGTGGGGTGCTGTGGGGACCCCCAACCCCGCCGTGGGGCTCCGGGTGGGACCCCCGACCCTGCCGTGGGGTCCTGCTGTGGGGACCCCCCCAGGCCCCACAGTGGGACCCCCAGGCCCCATAGCTAGACCCCCAACCCCCGCTGTGGGGACCCCCAGGCCCCACAGTGGGACCCCCAGGCCCCATAGCTAGACCCCCCAACCCCACTGTGGGGTGCTGTGGGGACCCCCGCAACCGTGCTGTGGGGACCCCCCAGGCCCCACAGTGGGACCCCCCAGGCCTCATGGCTAGACCCCCAACCCCACTGTGGGGCGCTGTGGGGACCCCCAGGCCCCACAGTGGGACCCCCCAGGCCCCGTGGCTAGACCCCCAACCCCACTTGGGGCACTGTGGGGACCCCCCAACCGTGCTGTGGGGACCCCCAGGCCCCACAGTGGGACCCCCAGGCCCCATAGCTAGACCCCCAACCCCGCTGTGGGGACCCCCAGGCCCCACAGTGGGACCCCCAGGCCCCATAGCTAGACCCCCAACCCCACTGTGGGGCGCTGTGGGGACCCCCAGGCCCCACAGTGGGACCCCCAGGCTCTGTGGCTAGACCCCCAACCCCACTGTGGGGCGCTGTGGGGACCCCCAAGCCCCACGTCAGCACCCCGAGACCCCACGGTGGGACCCCGCCCCACCCCATCGCAGCCCCCCCGTGGCACCCCAGGCCTCCGTGGGGCAGCCCCCTGCCCCACACCGCCGCGCCCTGACCGCCCCCCCCCCTTGCCGCGCTGCCCCCGCAGTTCGAGCACGGCGTGGTGGTGGCCGTGGACTCGCGCGCCACGGCCGGCTCCTACATCGCCTCGCAGACGGTGCAGAAGGTGATCGAGATCAACCCGTACCTGCTGGGCACCATGGCCGGCGGCGCCGCCGACTGCAGCTTCTGGGAGCGCCTGCTCGCCCGGCAGTGCCGCGTCTACGAGCTGCGCAACAAGGAGCCCATCTCGGTGGCCGCCGCCTCGAAGCTGCTAGCCAACATGGTGTACCAGTACAAGGGCATGGGGCTGAGCATGGGCACCATGATCTGCGGCTGGGACAAGAGGGGGCCAGGTGAGCCGGGGGGCTGGGGGCCGCGGGGGGGGGGTCGGGAGCCATGGGGCAAGCCGTGGGGCCTTGAGGCGTGTGGGGCTGGGGGCCGCGGGGGGGTCGGGAGCCCATCTGTGGGGTCAGTACCCATGGGGCAAGCCGTGGGGCCTAGAGGCGTGTGGGGCTGGGGGCCGCGGGGGGCTTGGTAGCCATGGGGCAAGCCGCGGGGCCTTGAGGCGTGTGGGGCTGGGGGCTGCGGGGGGGGTCGGGAGCCATGGGGCAAGCCGTGGGGCCTTGAGGCATGTGGGGCTGGGGGCCGTGGGGGGCTCAGTAGCCATGGGGCAAGCCGTGGGGCCTTGAGGCGTGTGGGGCTGGGGGCCGTGGGGGGGTCGGTAGCCCATCTGTGGGGTCAGTAGCCATGGGGCAAGCCGTGGGGCCTTGAGGTGTGTGGGACTGGGGGCCGCGGGGGGGGTCGGGAGCCATGGGGCAAGCCGTGGGGCCTTGAGGTGTGTGGGACTGGGGGCTGCGGGGGGGGTCGGGAGCCATGGGGCAAGCCGTGGGGCCTTGAGGTGTGTGGGGCTGGGGGCCGTGGGGGGGTCGGGAGCCATGGGGCAAGCCGTGGGGCCTTGAGGCGTGTGGGGCTGGGGGCCGTGGGGGGGTCGGTAGCCCATCTGTGGGGTCAGTAGCCATGGGGCAAGCCGTGGGGCCTTGAGGCGTGTGGGGCTGGGGGCCACGGGGGGCTCAGTAGCCATGGGGCAAGCCGTGGGGCCTTGAGGTGTGTGGGACTGGGGGCCGCGGGGGGGGTCGGGAGCCATGGGGCAAGCCGTGGGGCCTTGAGGTGTGTGGGGCTGGGGGCCGCAGGGGGGGTCGGTAGCCATGGGGCAAGCCGTGGGGCCTAGAGGCGTGTGGGGCTGGGGGCCGCGGGGGGCTTGGTAGCCATGGGGCAAGCCGTGGGGCCTTGAGGTGTGTGGGGCTGGGGGCTGGTAGCCATGGGGCAAGCCGCGGGGCCTTGAGGCGTGTGGGGCTGGGGGCCGCGGGGGGGGGTCGGTAGCCATGGGGCAAGCCGTGGGGCCTTGAGGTGTGTGGGGCTGGGGGCCGCGGGGGGCTTAGTAGCCATGGGGCAAGCCGTGGGGCCTTGAGGCGTGTGGGGCTGGGGGCCGCGGGGGGCTTAGTAGCCATGGGGCAAGCCGTGGGGCCTTGAGGTGTGTGGGGCTGGGGGCCGCGGGGGGGGTCGGTAGCCATGGGGCAAGCCGTGGGGCCTTGAGGCGTGTGGGGCTGGGGGCCGCGGGGGGCTTAGTAGCCATGGGGCAAGCCGTGGGGCCTTGAGGCGTGTGGGGCTGGGGGCCGCGGGGGGGGGTCGGTAGCCATGGGGCAAGCCGTGGGGCCTTGAGGTGTGTGGGGCTGGGGGCCGTGGGGGGCTCAGTACCCATGGGGCAAGCCGTGGGGCCTTGAGGCGTGTGGGGCTGGGGGCCGCGGGGGGCTTGGTAGCCATGGGGCAAGCCGTGGGGCCTTGAGGCATGTGGGGCTGGGGGCCGTGGGCGGGGCGGGGGGGCGGGTTAGTAGCCCCTCTGTGGGGCAGGTGGCCGCGGGCGGGGCGGGGGGGGCGGGGCTGGTGGCCGCAGGCGGGGCGGGGGGCGGGTCAGTAGCCCCTCTGTGGGGCTGGTGGCCGCGGGCGGGGCAGGGGGCCTGGGGGCGGGCGGGGCGGGGGGGGCGGGGCTGGTGGCCGCGGGCGGGGTGGGGGCGGGTCAGTAGCCCATCCGTGGGGCAGGTGGCTGTGGGCGGGGCGGGGCGGGGCTGGCGGCCGCGGGCGGGGCAGGGGGGCGGGGCTGGCGGCCGTGGGCGGGGCAGGGGCGGGTCAGTAGCCCCTCTGTGGGGCTGGTGGCCGTGGGCGGGGCAGGGGGCCGGGGCGGGCGGGGCTGGCGGGCGGGGGCGGGGGGGGCGGGGCCGGCGGCCGCGGTTTGAGCGTGGCGCCCGCCCCCCCCCCAGGGCTGTACTACGTGGACAGCGAGGGGATGCGCGTGCCGGGCCCCGCCTTCGCGGTGGGCTCGGGCTCCACCTACGCCTACGGGGTGCTGGACCGGGGGCTGCGCGGGGGGCTGACGGTGGAGGCCGCCTGCGCCCTGGCCCGCCGCGCCATCTACCAGGCGGCCCGGCGCGACGCCTACTCGGGCGGCCGCGTCGCCGTCTACCACGTCGGCCCGGCCGGCTGGCGCCGCGTCTCCGCCGACAACGTGGCCGATCTCCAGGAGCGTTACGCCGGCGAGGAGGCTCCCGCCTGAGGCGGGGCGGGACGGGCGGCCGGGGCCGCGGAACGAGCGAAAACACGGCGCTTTTGGTGCAAATCTCAGCGTGTGCGGTGGTTTTTTTTTTCTTTTTTGCCGCGGGTGCCGTCAGTAGGCTCCGGAGTGAACGGGGGCAGCGCCGCGCATGCGCGGTTCCCCCCCCCCGCGGCGCCGCTTTCCGCGCCGCTTCCCCCACCACCACCACGGGCGGGAGGCGCGGGCGCGCTTTGCGCATGCGCCGGTCCCCCCCCCCCCCCCCCCCCCGCTGTTCCCGCCCCCTCTCACGCGGCCGATTGGACGCTCGCTCCTCGCCGCGCTCCTATTGGGCGGCGGCGCGGCGGGAGGGGCGGGGCTCGGCGGGGCGCGCGGCGGCGGCAGCGTCCGGCGCGACGGGGACCGATCGTGAGGGGGAGACGCGGGTCCCGGGGGAGGGGGGGGGGGAGAGGTTTTGGGGGCGATCGTGAGGGAAAAAGTGGGCTTTGAGGTGGGTTGGGGGGGGTCCCTGGGGGGGGGGCTGGGCCGGGGGGGGGTGTGTGGGGTTGGGAGGGAGAGGTTTTGGGGTGAGAACACGGGTTTTGGGGCCCATCGTGAGGGAAAAAATGGGTTTTGAGGGGGGGGCCGGGGGTGGTGTTGGGAGGGAGAGGTTTTGGGGTGAGAACACGGGTTTTGGGGGCGATCGTGAGGGGATAAATGGGCTTTGAGGGGTTTCGGGGGGCAGGTTTTGGGGGGGGGGGGTCCTGAGGGAGGGGGGCCGGGCCGGGGGGGGTGCGGGGTTGGGAGGGAGAGGTTTTGGGGTGAGAACACGGGTTTTGGGGCCCATCGTGAGGGAAAAAATGGGCTTTGAGGGGGTTTCGGGGGCGCAGGTTTTGGGGGGGGGGTGCTGAGTGGGGGGACGTGCGGGGGGGGTGCGGTTGGGAGGCTGAGAGGTTTTGGGGTGAGAACACCGGTTTTGGGGCCCATTGTGAGGGGGTAAATGGGCTTTGAGGGTGTTTGGGGGGGGGGGTCCTGAGGGGGGGGCCGGGCCGGGGGGGGTGGGGTTGGGAGGGAGAGGTTTTGGGGTGAGAACACGGGTTTTGGGGCCCATCGTGAGGGAAAAAATGGGCTTTGGGGGGGGCAGGTTTTGGGGGGGGGTCCTGAGGGGGGGGGCCGGGCCGGGGGGGGGTGCGGGGTTGGGAGGGAGAGGTTTTGGGGTGAGAACACGGGTTTTGGGGCCCATCGTGAGGGAAAAAATGGGCTTTGAGGGGGTTTGGGTGGGGGGGGTCCTGAGGGGAGGGCCGGGCCGAGGGGTGCGGTTGGGAGGGAGAGGTTTTGGGGTGAGAACACGGGTTTTGGGGCCCATCGTGAGGGAAAAAATGGGCTTTGAGGGGGTTTCGGGGCGCAGGTTTTGGGGGGGGGGTCCTGAGGGGGGGGACGTGCCGGGGGGGGGTGCGGTTGGGAGGGCTGAGAGATTTTGGGGTGAGAACACCGGTTTTGGGGCCCATTGTGAGGGGGTAAATGGGCTTTGAGGGGGTTTGGGGGGGGAGGTCCTGAGGGGGGGGCCGGGCTGGGGGGGTGGGTTGGGAGGGAGAGGTTTTGGGGTGAGAACACGGGTTTTGGGGCCCATCGTGAGGGAAAAAATGGGCTTTGGGGGGGGGGGGGACCTGAGGGGGGGGCCGTGGTGGGGGTGCGTGGGGTTGGGAGGGAGAGGTTTTGGGGTGAGAACACGGGTTTTGGGGGGCTCTCAGGAAGGGAAGGTAGGCTTTGAGTGTGATTATGGGGGGGGATCACAAGCTTTGGGGGGGTTGGGGGGTAGGTCATGGGCTTGGGGGGCAGAGGTTTTGGGGTGAGGGGCTGCGCTTTGGGGGGGCTCTGAGCAGAGAGCAGGGTTTGAGGGGAGTCACGGGGGGGGCCCACGGAGGAAGGGGCCAGGCTTTGGGGTGCCCGTGGGGGAGCACTTGGGGGGCGCTGGGGGGGCACCCCGCGAGGTAACGGGGGGGGCGCGTGTGTCCCCCCTCCCCAGCACAGGGGGGGGCCGCGATGGCGCTGGACGAGGAGCTGCTGGGCGCTGATTTCCTGCTGCTGGGTGAGCCGGGGCTGCCGGGGGACGGGGACGCGCACGGTGCTAACGAGGGTGCTAACGAGCTCCCGCTGCCCCCCCAGAGGAGGACCCCCCCCCGCCCCTGAGCACGGCCACCCCCGAGGAGCTGCGCGCCCACCCTGGCCTGGCCCGGCTGCTGAACGGGCTGCGCTGCGCCCTGGGGCCCCGGGGGGTGAGCGCGCCCCTGGGGAGGGGGCTGCAGCAGGTGGGGCGCGGGGGGGGGGTCCCGGCATGGTGGGGGGGTGGGCGGGGGGCACAGGGGAGCTCTAGGGATGGGGGGGAGATGCTGGAGGGGGCGGTGAGAGGGGATGGGGGGGATTGGGGGGGGTCTTGGGGGGCAAGTGGGGACCCGGGGGGGCGACCCTGGGTGGGGGGGGAAATGGGGAACAGGGGGGAGGGAGGGGATTGGGGGGATTTGGGGGACGTGGGGGGCTCTGGGGGGGGTCTGGGGGCACTGAGGGGCCGTTGGGGGGGGTCTCAGGGGGGTCTGGGGGCACTGAGGGGCCGTTGGGGGGGTCTGGGGGCACTGAGAGGCTGTGGGGGGCTGTTGGGGGGGTCTGGGGGCACTGAGGGGATGCGGGGGGGGGTCTGGGGACACTGAGAGGCCGTGGGGGGTCTCGGGGGGCTCTGGGGACACTGAGGGGACGCGGGGGGGGGTCTGGAGGCACTGAGGGGCTGTGGGGAGGTCCAGGGTCACTGGGGGGCATTGGGGGGGTCTCGGGGGGGGTCTGGGGGCACTGAGGGGCTGCGGGGGGTCTTGGGGGGGGTCCGGGGTCACTGGGGGGCCATTGGGGGGGTCTCAGGGGGGGTCTGGGGGCACTGAGGGGATGTGGGGGGGTCCGGGGGCACTGGGGGGCCATTGGGGGGGTCTCGGGGGGGGTCTGAGGGCACTGAGGGGCCATTGGGGGGGTCTCAGGGGGCACTGAGGGGCCGCGGGGGGGTCTCGGGGGAGGGTCTGGGGGCACTGAGGGGATGTGGGGGGGTCCGGGGGCACTGGGGGGCCATTGCGGGGGTCTCGGGGGGGTCTGAGGGCACTGAGGGGCCATTGCGGGGGTCTCAGGGGGGTCTGGGGGCACTGAGGGGCCATTGGGGGGGTCTCGGGGGGGGTCTGGGGGCACTGAGGGGCCGCAGGGTGTCTCGGGGGGGTGTCTGGGGGCACTGAGAGGCCATTGGGGGGGTCTCGGGGGGCTCTGGGGGCACTGAGGGGCTGCGGAGGGTCTCGGGGGGGGTCTCGGGGCACTGAGGGGCCACTGGGGGGGTCTCGGGGGGGTCTGGGGGCACTGGGGGGCCATTGGGGGGGTCTCGGGGGGGGTCTGGGGGCACTGAGGGGCCGCAGGGGGTCTCGGGGGGGGTCTGGGGGCACTGGGGGGCCATTGGGGGGGTCTCGGGGGGGTCTGGGGGCACTGAGGGGCCGCGGGGGGTCTCGGGGGTCCCGCAGGCGGCGGCGGCGCTGGCCGTGCAGCGAGAGGCCTGGCTGCGCTGGGAGACCCTCTGGCGGGGGCTGCAGGAGCTGCTGCGGGAGCCCGGAGCCCTGGAGCCCCCCGTGAGTCTGGGGCTCCCCAAAACCCACCCCGGGGGGGGGGGTCCCCCCGCCCCAGGGCGCGCCCAGACCCCTCCCCTCGCCCCCAGCCAGGTCGCGCAGGCGCTGGAGCGGAGCCTGCTGCTGGCCGAGCTGCGCCACGGCTCCCCCGCCCCGGCCGAGCTGCTGCCGCCCCCCAAGGTGAGCCCCGAACCCCCCCCGACCCCCCCCCGGCACCCCCGAGCCCCACGGGGGGGCGCAGCCCTCACCCGACCCCCCCCTTCCAGCATCCCGCCGCGCTCCGCGCCCGGCTCCTCCCCGCGCTGGAGCGCCGCTTGGCTCAAAAAGTGGAGGAATTATCCAGTTACCACGGCGGGGGGCCCGCAGCCCCCCAAACCCCCCCCCGAACCCCCTCCCCGGCCCCCCAAACCCCCTCCCCGGCCCCCCCAACCCGCCCCGAAGGGGTCGCGGAGGCGTTGGCGACCGACCGGAGCCGCCTGCGCCAAGCCCGGAGCCGGCAGCGCCGCCTCGAGCGGCTGTTGGAGCAGCAGCGGGGAGCCTACGTCAAGGTACGGGGGTTTTGGGGGGGGCTGGGGGGGGCTGGGGGGGGCTGGGGGGCGGGGGGGGTTGGGCGTGACCCCCGCGTCCCCGCCCCCCGCGCAGGTTTTGGGGCGCTGCGCGGCGCTTTTGAGGCGCCTGGCCGGGGAGGGCTGCGCCGGGGCGCAGGCGGAGCTGGACGCGCGTCACGCCGACTACCTGGAAGCCAAAGGCGTGGCCTTGATGTTGAAAATGCGGTGGGTGTGGCGCGGGGCGGGGCGCGGGGGCGGGGCGCCCCGCCCTGCCACGCCCTCATTAACCCTTCCGCGGACAGGCTGGAGGAGCTGCGGGTGCTGCTGGACACGTACCCCCCCGAAAAAGTGGAGGCGCACCGCCGCATCAGGTGGGTGCGGGGGGCGCGTCCCCGGCGCCCCGCCCCGCCCCGCCCCGCCCGGCGTGACGCGTCGTCCCTCCCCGCGGCAGGGCGGGGCTGGAGGCGGAGCTGGAGCGAGCGGCCGGGGAGGCGTCGGAGGCAAGCGGGCGGCGCTGGAGGCCTTCGGGACGCTGGGCGGCGGCTTCGCGGCGCTGGCGGGGGAGTACGGGCGCCTGCGGGAGCGGCTGCGCCAGCGGCGCTGGGCCCTGCGCCAGCTCCGCCCGCACGAGCCCTGAGCCGCCGCCGCCGCCGCCGCCGCGCGCGCCCCAATAAAGAGCCCCCCGCCCGCCCCCGGCTGCCCCGCCTGCCTCCTTCCCGGGGGGGCGGGGCGCGGGGGTGATTGACAGGCAGCGCGGCTCAGGGAGAGGTGTGGTGGGCGGTGGGGCGGGGCGTGGGGGGTGATTGACAGGCAGGGCGGCTCAGGGAGGGGTGTGGTGGGGCGGTGGGGCGGGGCGTTGGGGGGTGATTGACAGGCAGGGCGGCTCAGGGAGGGGTGTGGGGGGGCGGGGCGTGGGGGGTGATTGACAGGCAGGGCGGCTCAGGGAGAGGTGTGGTGGGCAGTGGGGCGGGGTGTTGGGGGGTGATTGACAGGCAGCGCAGCTCAGGGAGAGGTGTGGTGGGGCGGGGCGTTGCGGGTGATTGACAGGCAGCGCGGCTCAGGGAGAGGTGTGGTGGGCGGTGGGGCGGGGCGTGTGGGGTGATTGACAGGCAGCGCGGCTCAGGGAGGGGTGTGGTGGGCGGTGGGGCGGGGCGTGGGGGGTGATTGACAGGCAGGGCGGCTCAGGGAGGGGTGTGGGGGGGCGGGGCGTGGGGGGTGATTGACAGGCAGGGCGGCTCAGGGAGAGGTGTGTTGGGCAGTGGGGCGGGGTGTTGGGGGGTGATTGACAGGCAGCGCAGCTCAGGGAGAGGTGTGGTGGGGCGGGGCACGGGGGGTGATTGACAGGCAGGGCGGCTCAGGGAGGGGTGTGGTGGGCAGTGGGGCGGGGCGCGGGGGTGATTGACAGGCAGCGCGGCTCAGGGAGAGGTGTGGTGGGCGGTGGGGCGGGGCGTTGGGGGGTGATTGACAGGCAGCGCGGCTCAGGGAGAGGTGTGGTGGGCGGGGCGTGGGGGGTGATTGACAGGCAGCGCGGCTCAGGGAGAGGTGTGGTGGGCAGTGGGGCGGGGCGCGGGGGTGATTGACAGGCAGCGCGGCTCAGGGAGAGGTGTGGTGGGCGGTGGGGCGGGGCGTTGGGGGGTGATTGACAGGCAGCGCGGCTCAGGGAGAGGTGTGGTGGGCGGGGCGTGGGGGGTGATTGACAGGCAGGGTGGCTCAGGGAGAGGTGTGGTGGGGCGGGGCGCGGGGGTGATTGACAGGCAGCGCGGCTCAGGGAGAGGTGTGGTGGGCGGGGCGTGGGGGGTGATTGACAGGCAGCGCGGCTCAGGGAGAGGTGTGGTGGGCGGGGCGTGGGGGGTGATTGACAGGCAGCGCGGCTCAGGGAGGGGTGTGGTGGGGCGGGGCGCGGGGGTGATTGACAGGCAGCGCGGCTCGGAGAGGTGTGGTGGGGCGGGGCGTGGGGGGTGATTGACAGGCAGCGCGGCTCAGGGAGCGGTGTGGTGGGGCGGGGCGTGGGGGGTGATTGACAGGCAGCGCGGCTCAGTGAGAGGTGTGGTGGGCGGTGGGGCGGGGCGTGGGGGGTGATTGACAGGCAGCGCGGCTCAGGGAGAGGTGTGGTGGGGCGGGGCGTGGGGGGTGATTGACAGGCAGCGCGGCTCAGTGAGAGGTGTGGTGGGCGGTGGGGCGGGGCGTGGGGGGTGATTGACAGGCAGGGCGGCTCAGGGAGAGGTGTGGTGGGGCGGGGCACGGGGGGTGATTGACAGGCAGGGCGGCTCAGGGAGAGGTGTGGTGGGGCGGGGCGCGGGGGGTGATTGACAGGCAGGGCGGCTCAGGGATAGGTGTGGTGGGCGGTGGGGCGGGGGCGCGGGGGGTGATTGACAGGCAGCGTGGCTCAGTGAGAGGTGTGGTGGGGCGGGGCACGGGGGGTGATTGACAGGCAGCGCGGCTCAGTGAGAGGTGTGGTGGGTGGGGCGTGGGGTTGATTGACAGGCAGCGCGGCTCAGGGAGGGGTGTGGTGGGGCGGGGCGTTGGGGGGTGATTGACAGGCAGCGCGGCTCAGGGAGGGGTGTGGTGGGGCAGCGCGGCTCAGGGAGGGGTGTGGGTGGGGCGGGGCGTTGGGGGGTGATTGACAGGCAGCGCGGCTCAGGGAGAGGTGTGGTGGGGCGGGGCGTTGGGGGGTGATTGACAGGCAGCGCGGCTCAGGGAGGGGTGTGGTGGGGCGGGGCACGGGGGGTGATTGACAGGCAGCGCGGCTCAGAGGTGTGGTGGGCGGTGGGGCGGGGCGCGGGGGTGATTGACAGGCAGCGCGGCTCAGGGAGAGGTGTGGTGGGGCGGGGCGTGGGGGGTGATTGACAGGCAGCGCGGCTCAGTGAGAGGTGTGGTGGGCGGTGGGGCGGGGCGTGGGGGGTGATTGACAGGCAGCGCGGCTCAGGGAGAGGTGTGGTGGGCGGTGGGGCGGGGCGTGGGGGGTGATTGACAGGCAGGGCGGCTCAGTGATAGGTCTGCAGGGCAGCAGGGCGGGGCGTGGGGGGGTGATTGACAGGCAGGA
>JAVHSO010000324.1:0-48856 GCA_031468815.1 Morus bassanus
TCTAGCACTCTGCTCAGCTAGCACTCTGCTCAGCCAGCACTCTGCTCAGCTAGCGCTCTGCTCAGCTAGCGCTCCGCTCAGCCAGCAGACTACTCAGCTAGCACTCTGCTCAGCTAGCACTCTGCTCAGCTAGCACTCTGCTCAGCCAGCACTCTGCTCAGCTAGCGCTCTGCTCAGCTAGCACTCTGCTCAGCTAGCGCTCTCCTCACCTAGCACTCTGCTCAGCTAGCACTCTGCTCAGCAAGAACTCTGCTCAGGTAGCACTCTCCTCAGGTAGCGCTCTGCTCAACTAGCACTCTGTTCAGCCAGCACTCTGCTCAGCTAGCACTCTGCTCAGCCAAAACTCTGCTTAGCCAGCACTCTGCTCAACCAACACTCTGCTCACCTAGCACTCTGCTCAGCTATCTCTCTGCTCAGCTAGCGCTCTGCTCAATTAGCACTCTGTTCAGCCAGCACTCTGCTCACCTAGCACTCTGCTCAGCTAGCACTCTGATCACCTAGCACTCTGTTCAGCTAGCACTCTACTCAGCAAGCACTCTGCTCAGCTAGCACTCTGCTCAGCAAGCACTCTCCTCAGCTAGCACTCTGCTCAGCTAGCACTCTGTTCAGCTAGCGCTATGCTCAGCTAGCACTCTGCTCAGCTAGCATTCTGTTCAGGTAGCGCTCTGCTCAGCTAGCACTCTGCTCAGCTAGCACTGTGCTCACCTAGCATTCTGGTCATCTAGCACTCTGCTCAGCTAGCGCTCTCCTCACCTAGCACTCTGCTCAGCTAGCACTCTGCTCAGCAAGCGCTCTGCTCAGCTACTACTATGCTCAACTAGCACAATGCTCACCTAGCACTGTGCTCAGCTAGCACTCTGATCACCTAGCACTCTGCTCAGCAAGAACTCTACTCAGCTAGCACTATGCTCAGCTAGCACTCTGCTCAGCTAGCACTATGGTCAGCTAGACGTCTGCCCAGCTAGCACTCTGCTCAGCTAGCACTCTGCTCAACTAGCACTCTACTCAGCTAGAGCTCTGCTCAGCTAGCGCTCCGCTCAGCCAGCAGACTGCTCAGCTAGCACTCTGCTCAGCAAGCACTCTGCTCAGCTAGCACTCTGCTCAACTAGCACTCTGCTCAGCTAGCGCTCTGCTCAGCTAGCGCTCCGCTCAGCCAGCAGACTACTCAGCTAGCACTCTGCTCAGCTAGCACTCTGCTCAGCTAGCACTCTGCTCAGCCAGCACTCTGCTCAGCTAGCGCTCTGCTCAGCTAGCACTCTGCTCAGCTAGCGCTCTCCTCACCTAGCACTCTGCTCAGCTAGCACTCTGCTCAGCAAGCACTCTGCTCAGGTAGCACTCTCCTCAGGTAGCGCTCTGCTCAACTAGCACTCTGTTCAGCCAGCACTCTGCTCAGCTAGCACTCTGCTCAGCCAAAACTCTGCTTAGCCAGCACTCTGCTCAACCAACACTCTGCTCACCTAGCACTCTGCTCAGCTATCTCTCTGCTCAGCTAACGCTCTGCTCAATTAGCACTCTGTTCAGCCAGCACTCTGCTCACCTAGCACTCTGCTCAGCTAGCACTCTGATCACCTAGCACTCTGTTCAGCTAGCACTCTACTCAGCAAGCACTCTGCTCAGCTAGCACTCTGCTCAGCAAGCACTCTCCTCAGCTAGCACTCTGCTCAGCTAGCACTCTCTTCAGCTAGCGCTATGCTCAGCTAGCACTCTGCTCAGCTAGCATTCTGTTCAGGTAGCGCTCTGCTCAGCTAGCACTCTGCTCAGCTAGCACTGTGCTCACCTAGCACTCTGCTCAGCTAGCACTCTGCTCAGTCAGCGCTCTGCTCACCTAGCACTCTGCTCAGCTAGCACTATGCTCACCTAGCACTCTGCTCAACTAGCGCTCTGCTCAGCTAGCACTCTGCTCAGGAAGCGCTCTGCTCAACTAGCACTCTGTTCAGCTAGCACTCTGCTCAGCTAGCACTCTGCTCAGGTAGCGCTCTGCTCAGCTAGCACTCTGCTCAGATAGCACTCTGCTCAGGTAGCGCTCTGCTCAGCTAGCACTATGCTCATCTAGACGTCTGCTCACCTAGCACTCTGGTCAGCTAGCACTCTGCTCACCTAGCATTCTGCTCTAGCTAGCACTCTGCTCAGCTAGCGCTCTCCTCACCTAGCACTCTGCTCAGCTAGCACTCTGCTCAGCAAGCACTCTGATCACCTAGCACTCTGCTCAGCAAGCACTCTTCTCACCTAGCACTCTGTTCAGCAAGCACTCTGCTCAGCTAGCACTCTGCTCAGCTAGCACTCTGCTCAGAAGGCACTCTCCTCAGCTAGCACTCTGCTCAGCTAGCACTCTGCTCATCTAGCACTCTGCTCAGCTAGCACTCTGCTCAGTCAGCGCTCTGCTCACCTAGCACTCTGCTCAGCTAGCACTAAACTCACCTAGCACTCTGCTCAGCTAGCAATCTGCTCAGCTAGCACTCTACTCAACTAGCGCTCTGCTCAGCTAGCACTCTGCTCAGGAAGCGCTCTGCTCAACTAGCACTCTGTTCAGCTAGCACTCTGCTCAGCTAGCACTCTGCTCAGCCAGCACTCCGCTCAGCTAGCGCTCTGCTCAGCTAGCGCTCCGCTCAGCCAGCAGACTACTCAGCTAGCACTCTGCTCAGCTAGCACTCTGCTCAGCTAGCACTCTGCTCAGCCAGCACTCTGCTCAGCTAGCGCTCTGCTCAGCTAGCACTCTGCTCAGCTAGCGCTCTCCTCACCTAGCACTCTGCTCAGCTAGCACTCTGCTCAGCAAGAACTCTGCTCAGGTAGCACTCTCCTCAGGTAGCGCTCTGCTCAACTAGCACTCTGTTCAGCCAGCACTCTGCTCAGCTAGCACTCTGCTCAGCCAAAACTCTGCTTAGCCAGCACTCTGCTCAACCAACACTCTGCTCACCTAGCACTCTGCTCAGCTATCTCTCTGCTCAGCTAGCGCTCTGCTCAATTAGCACTCTGTTCAGCCAGCACTCTGCTCACCTAGCACTCTGCTCAGCTAGCACTCTGATCACCTAGCACTCTGTTCAGCTAGCACTCTACTCAGCAAGCACTCTGCTCAGCTAGCACTCTGCTCAGCAAGCACTCTCCTCAGCTAGCACTCTGCTCAGCTAGCACTCTGTTCAGCTAGCGCTATGCTCAGCTAGCACTCTGCTCAGCTAGCATTCTGTTCAGGTAGCGCTCTGCTCAGCTAGCACTCTGCTCAGCTAGCACTGTGCTCACCTAGCATTCTGGTCATCTAGCACTCTGCTCAGCTAGCGCTCTCCTCACCTAGCACTCTGCTCAGCTAGCACTCTGCTCAGCAAGCGCTCTGCTCAGCTACTACTATGCTCAACTAGCACAATGCTCACCTAGCACTGTGCTCAGCTAGCACTCTGATCACCTAGCACTCTGCTCAGCAAGAACTCTACTCAGCTAGCACTATGCTCAGCTAGCACTCTGCTCAGCTAGCACTATGGTCAGCTAGACGTCTGCCCAGCTAGCACTCTGCTCAGCTAGCACTCTGCTCAACTAGCACTCTACTCAGCTAGAGCTCTGCTCAGCTAGCGCTCCGCTCAGCCAGCAGACTGCTCAGCTAGCACTCTGCTCAGCAAGCACTCTGCTCAGCTAGCACTCTGCTCAACTAGCACTCTGCTCAGCTAGCGCTCTGCTCAGCTAGCGCTCCGCTCAGCCAGCAGACTACTCAGCTAGCACTCTGCTCAGCTAGCACTCTGCTCAGCTAGCACTCTGCTCAGCCAGCACTCTGCTCAGCTAGCGCTCTGCTCAGCTAGCACTCTGCTCAGCTAGCGCTCTCCTCACCTAGCACTCTGCTCAGCTAGCACTCTGCTCAGCAAGCACTCTGCTCAGGTAGCACTCTCCTCAGGTAGCGCTCTGCTCAACTAGCACTCTGTTCAGCCAGCACTCTGCTCAGCTAGCACTCTGCTCAGCCAAAACTCTGCTTAGCCAGCACTCTGCTCAACCAACACTCTGCTCACCTAGCACTCTGCTCAGCTATCTCTCTGCTCAGCTAACGCTCTGCTCAATTAGCACTCTGTTCAGCCAGCACTCTGCTCACCTAGCACTCTGCTCAGCTAGCACTCTGATCACCTAGCACTCTGTTCAGCTAGCACTCTACTCAGCAAGCACTCTGCTCAGCTAGCACTCTGCTCAGCAAGCACTCTCCTCAGCTAGCACTCTGCTCAGCTAGCACTCTCTTCAGCTAGCGCTATGCTCAGCTAGCACTCTGCTCAGCTAGCATTCTGTTCAGGTAGCGCTCTGCTCAGCTAGCACTCTGCTCAGCTAGCACTGTGCTCACCTAGCATTCTGGTCATCTAGCACTCTGCTCAGCTAGCGCTCTCCTCACCTAGCACTCTGCTCAGCTAGCACTCTGCTCAGCAAGCGCTCTGCTCAGCTACTACTATGCTCAACTAGCACAATGCTCACCTAGCACTGTGCTCAGCTAGCACTCTGATCACCTAGCACTCTGCTCAGCAAGAACTCTACTCAGCTAGCACTATGCTCAGCTAGCACTCTGCTCAGCTAGCACTATGGTCAGCTAGACGTCTGCCCAGCTAGCACTCTACTCAGCTAGCACTCTGCTCAACTAGCACTCTGCTCACCTAGAGCTCTGCTCAGCTAGCGCTCCGCTCAGCCAGCAGACTGCTCAGCTAGCACTCTGCTCAGCTAGCACTCTGCTCAGCTAGCACTCTGCTCAGCCAGCATTCTGCTCATCTAGCACTCTCCTCAGCTAGCACTCTGCTCAGCTAGCGCTCTCCTCACCTAGCACTCTGCTCAGCTAGCACTCTGCTCAGCTAGCATTCTGCTCATCTAGCACTCTGCTCAGCTAGCGCTCTCCTCACCTAGCACTCTGCTCAGCTAGCACTCTGCTCACCTAGCATTCTGCTCTAGCTAGCACTCTGCTCAGCTAGCGCTCTCCTCACCTAGCACTCTGCTCAGCTAGCACTATGCTCACCTAGCACTCTGCTCAACTAGCACTGTGCTCAGCTAGCACTCTGATCACCTAGCACTCTGCTCAGCAAGCACTCTGCTCACCTAGCACTCTGTTCAGCAAGCAGTCTCCTCAGCTAGCACTCTGCTCAGCTAGCACTCTGCTCAGAAGGCACTCTCCTCAGCTAGCACTCTGCTCAGCTAGCACTCTGTTCAGCTAGACGTCTGCTCAGCTAGCACTCTGCTCACCTAGCACTCTGCTCATCTAGCACTCTGCTCAGCTAGCACTCTGCTCAGTCAGCGCTCTGCTCACCTAGCACTCTGCTCAGCTAGCACTATGCTCACCTAGCACTCTGCTCAACTAGCGCTCTGCTCAGCTAGCACTCTGCTCAGGAAGCGCTCTGCTCAACTAGCACTCTGTTCAGCTAGCACTATGCTCAGCTAGACCTCTGCTCAGCTAGCACTCTCCTCAGCTAGCACTCTGCTCAGCTAGCACTCTGCTCACCTAGAGCTATGCTCAGCTAGCACTCTGCTCAGCTAGCACTCTGCTCACCTAGCATTCTGCTCATCTAGCACTCTGCTCAGCTAGTGCTCTCCTCACCTAGCACTCTGCTCAGCTAGCACTCTGCTCAGCCAGCGCTCTGCTCAGCTAGCACTCTGCTCACCTAGCACTCTGCTCAGCTAGCACTCTGATCACCTAGCACTCTGCTCAGCCAGCGCTCTGCTCAGCTAGCACTCTCCTCAGCTAGCACTCTGCTCAGCTAGCACTCTGCTCAGCTAGCGCTATGCTCAGCTAGCACTCTGTTCAGCTAGCGCTATGCTCTGCTAGCACTCTGCTCATCTAGCACTCTCTTCAGCTAGACGTCTGCTCAGCTAGCACTCTGCTCAGCTAGCACTCTGCTCACCTAGCATTCTGCTCTGCTAGCACTCTGCTCACCTAGCGCTCTCCTCACCTAGCACTCTGCTCAGCTAGCACTCTGCTCAGCAAGCACTCTGCTCAGGTAGCACTCTGCTCAGCTAGCGCTATGCTCAGCTAGCACTCTACTCAGCTAGCGCTCTGATCAGCTAGCACTCTGCTCAGGTAGCGCTCTGCTCAACTAGCACTCTGTTCAGCCAGCACTCTGCTCAGCTAGCACTCTGCTCAGCCAAAACTCTGCTCAGCCAGCACTCTGCTCAACCAACACTCTGCTCAGCTAGCACTCTGCTCAGCTAGCACTCTGCTCAGCTAGCGCTCTGCTCAATTAGCACTCTGTTCAGCCAGCACTCTGCTCACCTAGCACTCTGCTCAGCTAGCACTATGGTCAGCTAGCACTCTGCTCAGCAAGCACTCTCCTCAGCTAGCACTCTGCTCAGCTAGCACTCTGCTCAGCTAGCGCTATGCTCAGCTAGCACTCTGCTCAGCTAGCACTATGGTCAGCTAGACGTCTGCCCAGCTAGCACTCTGCTCAGCTAGCACTCTGCTCAACTAGCACTCTGCTCAGCTAGAGCTCTGCTCAGCTAGCGCTCCGCTCAGCCAGCAGACTGCTCAGCTAGCACTCTGCTCAGCTAGCACTCTGCTCAGCTAGCACTCTGCTCAGCCAGCATTCTGCTCATCTAGCACTCTCCTCAGCTAGCACTCTGCTCAGCTAGCGCTCTCCTCACCTAGCACTCTGCTCAGCTAGCACTCTGCTCAGCTAGCATTCTGCTCATCTAGCACTCTGCTCAGCTAGCGCTCTCCTCACCTAGCACTCTGCTCAGCTAGCACTCTGCTCACCTAGCATTCTGCTCTAGCTAGCACTCTGCTCAGCTAGCGCTCTCCTCACCTAGCACTCTGCTCAGCTAGCACTCTGCTCAGCAAGCGCTCTGCTCAGCTAGCACTCTGCTCAACTAGCACTATGCTCACCTAGCACTGTGCTCAGCTAGCACTCTGATCACCTAGCACTCTGCTCAGCAAGCACTCTGCTCACCTAGCACTCTGTTCAGCAAGCAGTCTCCTCAGCTAGCACTCTGCTCAGCTAGCACTCTGCTCAGAAGGCACTCTCCTCAGCTAGCACTCTGCTCAGCTAGCACTCTGTTCAGCTAGACGTCTGCTCAGCTAGCACTCTGCTCACCTAGCACTCTGCTCATCTAGCACTCTGCTCAGCTAGCAGTCTGCTCAGTCAGCGCTCTGCTCACCTAGCACTCTGCTCAGCTAGCACTATGCTCACCTAGCACTCTGCTCAACTAGCGCTCTGCTCAGCTAGCACTCTGCTCAGGAAGCGCTCTGCTCAACTAGCACTCTGTTCAGCTAGCACTCTGCTCAGCTAGCACTCTGCTCAGGTAGCGCTCTGCTCAGCTAGCACTCTGCTCAGATAGCACTCTGCTCAGGTAGCGCTCTGCTCAGCTAGCACTATGCTCATCTAGACGTCTGCTCACCTAGCACTCTGGTCAGCTAGCACTCTGCTCACCTAGCATTCTGCTCTAGCTAGCACTCTGCTCAGCTAGCGCTCTCCTCACCTAGCACTCTGCTCAGCTAGCACTCTGCTCAGCAAGCACTCTGATCACCTAGCACTCTGCTCAGCAAGCACTCTTCTCACCTAGCACTCTGTTCAGCAAGCACTCTGCTCAGCTAGCACTCTGCTCAGCTAGCACTCTGCTCAGAAGGCACTCTCCTCAGCTAGCACTCTGCTCAGCTAGCACTCTGCTCATCTAGCACTCTGCTCAGCTAGCACTCTGCTCAGTCAGCGCTCTGCTCACCTAGCACTCTGCTCAGCTAGCACTAAACTCACCTAGCACTCTGCTCAGCTAGCAATCTGCTCAGCTAGCACTCTACTCAACTAGCGCTCTGCTCAGCTAGCACTCTGCTCAGGAAGCGCTCTGCTCAACTAGCACTCTGTTCAGCTAGCACTCTGCTCAGCTAGCACTCTGCTCAGCCAGCACTCTGCTCAGCTAGCGCTCTGCTCAGCTAGCGCTCCGCTCAGCCAGCAGACTACTCAGCTAGCACTCTGCTCAGCTAGCACTCTGCTCAGCTAGCACTCTGCTCAGCCAGCACTCTGCTCAGCTAGCGCTCTGCTCAGCTAGCACTCTGCTCAGCTAGCGCTCTCCTCACCTAGCACTCTGCTCAGCTAGCACTCTGCTCAGCAAGAACTCTGCTCAGGTAGCACTCTCCTCAGGTAGCGCTCTGCTCAACTAGCACTCTGTTCAGCCAGCACTCTGCTCAGCTAGCACTCTGCTCAGCCAAAACTCTGCTTAGCCAGCACTCTGCTCAACCAACACTCTGCTCACCTAGCACTCTGCTCAGCTATCTCTCTGCTCAGCTAGCGCTCTGCTCAATTAGCACTCTGTTCAGCCAGCACTCTGCTCACCTAGCACTCTGCTCAGCTAGCACTCTGATCACCTAGCACTCTGTTCAGCTAGCACTCTACTCAGCAAGCACTCTGCTCAGCTAGCACTCTGCTCAGCAAGCACTCTCCTCAGCTAGCACTCTGCTCAGCTAGCACTCTGTTCAGCTAGCGCTATGCTCAGCTAGCACTCTGCTCAGCTAGCATTCTGTTCAGGTAGCGCTCTGCTCAGCTAGCACTCTGCTCAGCTAGCACTGTGCTCACCTAGCATTCTGGTCATCTAGCACTCTGCTCAGCTAGCGCTCTCCTCACCTAGCACTCTGCTCAGCTAGCACTCTGCTCAGCAAGCGCTCTGCTCAGCTACTACTATGCTCAACTAGCACAATGCTCACCTAGCACTGTGCTCAGCTAGCACTCTGATCACCTAGCACTCTGCTCAGCAAGAACTCTACTCAGCTAGCACTATGCTCAGCTAGCACTCTGCTCAGCTAGCACTATGGTCAGCTAGACGTCTGCCCAGCTAGCACTCTGCTCAGCTAGCACTCTGCTCAACTAGCACTCTACTCAGCTAGAGCTCTGCTCAGCTAGCGCTCCGCTCAGCCAGCAGACTGCTCAGCTAGCACTCTGCTCAGCAAGCACTCTGCTCAGCTAGCACTCTGCTCAACTAGCACTCTGCTCAGCTAGCGCTCTGCTCAGCTAGCGCTCCGCTCAGCCAGCAGACTACTCAGCTAGCACTCTGCTCAGCTAGCACTCTGCTCAGCTAGCACTCTGCTCAGCCAGCACTCTGCTCAGCTAGCGCTCTGCTCAGCTAGCACTCTGCTCAGCTAGCGCTCTCCTCACCTAGCACTCTGCTCAGCTAGCACTCTGCTCAGCAAGCACTCTGCTCAGGTAGCACTCTCCTCAGGTAGCGCTCTGCTCAACTAGCACTCTGTTCAGCCAGCACTCTGCTCAGCTAGCACTCTGCTCAGCCAAAACTCTGCTTAGCCAGCACTCTGCTCAACCAACACTCTGCTCACCTAGCACTCTGCTCAGCTATCTCTCTGCTCAGCTAACGCTCTGCTCAATTAGCACTCTGTTCAGCCAGCACTCTGCTCACCTAGCACTCTGCTCAGCTAGCACTCTGATCACCTAGCACTCTGTTCAGCTAGCACTCTACTCAGCAAGCACTCTGCTCAGCTAGCACTCTGCTCAGCAAGCACTCTCCTCAGCTAGCACTCTGCTCAGCTAGCACTCTCTTCAGCTAGCGCTATGCTCAGCTAGCACTCTGCTCAGCTAGCATTCTGTTCAGGTAGCGCTCTGCTCAGCTAGCACTCTGCTCAGCTAGCACTGTGCTCACCTAGCATTCTGGTCATCTAGCACTCTGCTCAGCTAGCGCTCTCCTCACCTAGCACTCTGCTCAGCTAGCACTCTGCTCAGCAAGCGCTCTGCTCAGCTACTACTATGCTCAACTAGCACAATGCTCACCTAGCACTGTGCTCAGCTAGCACTCTGATCACCTAGCACTCTGCTCAGCAAGAACTCTACTCAGCTAGCACTATGCTCAGCTAGCACTCTGCTCAGCTAGCACTATGGTCAGCTAGACGTCTGCCCAGCTAGCACTCTACTCAGCTAGCACTCTGCTCAACTAGCACTCTGCTCAGCTAGAGCTCTGCTCAGCTAGCGCTCCGCTCAGCCAGCAGACTGCTCAGCTAGCACTCTGCTCAGCTAGCACTCTGCTCAGCTAGCACTCTGCTCAGCCAGCATTCTGCTCATCTAGCACTCTCCTCAGCTAGCACTCTGCTCAGCTAGCGCTCTCCTCACCTAGCACTCTGCTCAGCTAGCACTCTGCTCAGCTAGCATTCTGCTCATCTAGCACTCTGCTCAGCTAGCGCTCTCCTCACCTAGCACTCTGCTCAGCTAGCACTCTGCTCACCTAGCATTCTGCTCTAGCTAGCACTCTGCTCAGCTAGCGCTCTCCTCACCTAGCACTCTGCTCAGCTAGCACTATGCTCACCTAGCACTCTGCTCAACTAGCACTGTGCTCAGCTAGCACTCTGATCACCTAGCACTCTGCTCAGCAAGCACTCTGCTCACCTAGCACTCTGTTCAGCAAGCAGTCTCCTCAGCTAGCACTCTGCTCAGCTAGCACTCTGCTCAGAAGGCACTCTCCTCAGCTAGCACTCTGCTCAGCTAGCACTCTGTTCAGCTAGACGTCTGCTCAGCTAGCACTCTGCTCACCTAGCACTCTGCTCATCTAGCACTCTGCTCAGCTAGCACTCTGCTCAGTCAGCGCTCTGCTCACCTAGCACTCTGCTCAGCTAGCACTATGCTCACCTAGCACTCTGCTCAACTAGCGCTCTGCTCAGCTAGCACTCTGCTCAGGAAGCGCTCTGCTCAACTAGCACTCTGTTCAGCTAGCACTATGCTCAGCTAGACCTCTGCTCAGCTAGCACTCTCCTCAGCTAGCACTCTGCTCAGCTAGCACTCTGCTCACCTAGAGCTATGCTCAGCTAGCACTCTGCTCAGCTAGCACTCTGCTCACCTAGCATTCTGCTCATCTAGCACTCTGCTCAGGTAGCACTCTGCTCAGGTAGCGCTCTGCTCAGCTAGCACTCTGCTCATCTAGACGTCTGCTCACCTAGCACTCTGGTCAGCTAGCACTCTGCTCACCTAGCATTCTGCTCTAGCTAGCACTCTGCTCAGCTAGCACTATGCTCAGCTGGCGCTATGCTCAGCTAGCACTCTGATCACCTAGCACTCTGCTCAGCTAGCACTCTGCTCAACTAGCACTATGCTCACCTAGCACTGTGCTCAGCTAGCACTCTGATCACCTAGCACTCTGCTCAGCAAGCACTCTGCTCACCTAGCACTCTGTTCAGCAAGCACTCTCCTCAGCTAGCACTCTGCTCAGCTAGCACTCTGCTCACAAGGCACTCTCCTCAGCTAGCACTCTGCTCAGCTAGCACTCTGTTCAGCTAGACGTCTGCTCAGCTAGCACTCTGCTCACCTAGCACTCTGCTCATCTAGCACTCTGCTCAGCTAGCACTCTGCTCAGTCAGCGCTCTGCTCACCTAGCACTCTGCTCAGCTAGCACTAAACTCACCTAGCACTCTGCTCAGCTAGCAATCTGCTCAGCTAGCACTCTACTCAACTAGCGCTCTGCTCAGCTTGCACTCTGCTCAGGAAGCGCTCTGCTCAACTAGCACTCTGTTCAGCTAGCACTATGCTCAGCTAGACCTCTGCTCAGCTAGCACTCTGCTCAGCTAGCGCTCTCCTCACCTAGCACTCTGCTCAGCTAGCGCTCTGCTCAGCCAGCACTCTGCTCAGCTAGCACTCTGCTCAGCTAGCGCTCTCCTCACCTAGCACTCTGCTCAGCTAGCACTCTGTATAGGTATCACTCTGTTCACCTTGCAATCTGCTCAGCTAGCACTCTGCTCAGCCAGCACTCTGCTCACCTAGCGCTCTGCTCAGGTAGCGCTCTGCTCAACTAGCACTCTGTTCAGCCAGCACTCTGCTCAGCTAGCGCTCCGCTCAGCCAGCAGACTGCTCAGTTAGCACTCTGCTCAGCTAGAATTATGCTCACCTAGCATTCTGCTCAGCAAGCTCTCTGTTCAGCTAGCACTCTGCTCAGCCAAAACTCTGCTCAGCCAGCACTCTGCTCAACCAACACTCTGCTCACCTAGCACTCTGCTCAGCTAGCACTCTGCTCAGCTAGCGCTCTGCTCAATTAGCACTCTGTTCAGCCAGCACTCTGGTCAACTAGCACTCTGCTCAGCTAGCACTCTGCTCAGCAAGCACTCTCCTCAGCTAGCACTCTGCTCAGCTAGCACTCTGCTCAGCTAGCGCTATGCTCAGCTAGCACTCTGCTCAGCTAGCACTATGGTCAGCTAGACGTCTGCCCAGCTAGCACTCTGCTCAGCTAGCACTCTGCTCAACTAGGACTCTGCTCAGCTAGCGCTCCGCTCAGCCAGCAGACTGCTCAGCTAGCACTCTGCTCAGCTAGCACTCTGCTCAGCTAGCACTCTGCTCAGCCAGCATTCTGCTCATCTAGCACTCTGCTCAGTTAGCACTCTGCTCAGCTAGCGCTCTCCTCACCTAGCACTCTGCTCAGCTAGCACTCTGCTCAGCCAGCGCTCTGCTCAGCTAGCACTCTGCTCAGCTAGCACTATGCTCACCTAGCACTCTGCTTAGCTAGCACTCTGCTCAGCAAGCACTCTGCTCAGCAAGCACTCTGCTCAGCTAGCACTCTGCTCAACTAGCACTCTGCTCAGCTAGCGCTCTGCTCAGCTAGCGCTCCGCTCAGCCAGCAGACTACTCAGCTAGCACTCTGCTCAGCCAGCACTCTGCTCAGCTAGCACTCTGCTCAGCCAGCACTCTGCTCACCTAGCGCTCTGCTCAGGTAGCGCTCTGCTCAACTAGCACTCTGTTCAGCCAGCACTCTGCTCAGCTAGCACTCTGCTCAGCCAAAACTCTGCTCAGCCAGCACTCTGCTCAACCAACACTCTGCTCACCTAGCACTCTGCTCAGCTAGCATTCTGCTCAGCTAGCGGTCTGCTCAACTAGCACTCTGTTCAGCCAGCACTCTGCTCAGCTAGCACTCTGCTCAGCTAGCACTCTGCTCACCTAGCATTCTGCTCAGCTAGCACTCTGCTCAGCTAGCGCTCTCCTCACCTAGCACTCTGCTCAGCTAGCACTCTGCTCAGCTAGCACTCTGCTCAGGTAGCGCTCTGCTCAGCTAGCACTCTGCTCAACTAGCACTCTGCTCAGCTAGAACTTTACTAAGCTAGCGCTCCGCTCAGCCAGCAGACTGCTCAGCTAGCACACTGCTCAGCTAGCACTCTGCTCAGCTAGCACTCTGCTCAGCCAGCTTTCTGCTCATCTAGCACTCTGCTCAGCTAGCACTCTGCTCAGCTAGCGCTCTCCTCACCTAGCACTCTGCTCACCTAGAACTCTGCTCAGCTAGCGCTCTGCTCAGCTAGCACTCTGCTCAGCTAGCACTCTGATCACCTAGCACTCTGCTCAGCAAGCACTCTGCTCAGCTAGCACTCTGCTCAGCAAGCACTCTCCTCAGCTAGCACTCTGCTCAGCTAGCACTCTGCTCACCTAGCATTCTGCTCATCTAGCACTCTGCTCAGCTAGCACTCTGCTCAGCTAGCGCTCTCCTCAAGTAGCACTCTGCTCAGCTAGCACTCTGCTCAGCAAGCGCTCTGCTCAGCTAGCACTCTGCTCAGCTAGCACTATGCTCACCTAGCACTCTGTTCAGCTAGCACTCTGATCAGCTAGCACTCTGCTCAGCAAGCACTCTGCTCAGCTAGCACTCTGCTCAGCCAGCGCTCTGCTCAGCTAGCACTCTGCTCACCTAGCACTCTGCTCAGGTAGCACTCTGCTCAGCTAGCACTCTGCTCAGCAAGCACTCTGCTCAGCTAGCACTCTGCTCAGCTAGCACTCTGCTCAGCAAGCACTCTCCTCAGCTAGCACTCTGCTCAGCTAGCACTCTGCTCAGCTAGCGCTATGCTCAGCTAGCACTCTGTTCAGCTAGCGCTATGCTCAGCTAGCGCTATGCTCAGCTAGAACTCTGCTCAGCTAGCACTCTGTTCAGCTAGACGTCTGCTCAGCTAGCACTCTGCTCAGCTAGCACTCTGCTGACCTAGCATTCTGCTCAGCTAGCACTCTGCTCAGCTAGCGCTCTCCTCACCTAGCACTCTGCTCAGCTAGCACTCTGCTCAGCCAGCACTCTGCTCACCTAGCACTCTCCTCAGGTAGCACTCTGCTCAGCTAGCACTCTACTCAGCTAGCGCTCTGCTCAGCTAGCACTCTGCTCAGGTAGCGCTCTGCTCAACTAGCACTCTGTTCAGCCAGCACTCTGCTCAGCTAGCACTCTGCTCAGCCAAAACTCTGCTCAGCCAGCACTCTGCTCAACCAACACTCTGCTCACCTAGCACTCTGCTCAGCTAGCACTCTGCTCAGCTAGCGCTCTGCTCAATTAGCACTCTGTTCAGCCAGCACTCTGCTCACCTAGCACTCTGCTCAGCTAGCACTCTGATCACATAGCACTCTGCTCAGCTAGCACTCTACTCAGCAAGCACTCTGCTCAGCTAGCACTCTGCTCAGCCAAAACTCTGCTCAGCCAGCACTCTGCTCAACCAACACTCTGCTCAGCTAGTGCTAATCTCAGCCAGCAGACTGCTCAGCTAGCACTATGCTCAGCTAGCACTCTGCTCAGCTAGCACTATGCTCACCTAGCACTCTCAGCTCAGCAAGCACTCTGCTCATCTAGCACTCTGCTCAGCTAGCACTCTGCTCACCTAGCACTCTGCTCATCTAGCACTCTGCTCAGCTAGCACTCTGCTCAGTCAGCGCTCTGCTCACCTAGCACTCTGCTCAGCTAGAACTATGCTCACCTAGCACTCTGCTCAACTAGCGCTCTGCTCAGCTAGCACTCTGCTCAGGAAGCGCTCTGCTCAACTAGCACTCTGTTCAGCTAGCACTATGCTCAGCTAGACCTCTGCTCAGCTAGCACTCTCCTCAGCTAGCACTCTGCTCAGCTAGCACTCTGCTCACCTAGAGCTATGCTCAGCTAGCACTCTGCTCAGCTAGCACTCTGCTCACCTAGCATTCTGCTCATCTAGCACTCTGCTCAGGTAGCACTCTGCTCAGGTAGCGCTCTGCTCAGCTAGCACTCTGCTCATCTAGACGTCTGCTCACCTAGCACTCTGGTCAGCTAGCACTCTGCTCACCTAGCATTCTGCTCTAGCTAGCACTCTGCTCAGCTAGCGCTCTCCTCACCTAGCACTCTGCTCAGCTAGCACTCTGCTCAGCAAGCGCTCTGCTCAGCTAGCACTCTGCTCAGCTAGCACTCTGCTCACCTAGCATTCTGCTCAGCTAGCACTCTGCTCAGCTAGCGCTCTCCTCACCTAGCACTCTGCTCAGCTAGCACTCTGCTCAGCTAGCACTCTGCTCAGGTAGCGCTCTGCTCAGCTAGCACTCTGCTCAACTAGCACTCTGCTCAGCTAGAACTTTACTAAGCTAGCGCTCCGCTCAGCCAGCAGACTGCTCAGCTAGCACACTGCTCAGCTAGCACTCTGCTCAGCTAGCACTCTGCTCAGCCAGCTTTCTGCTCATCTAGCACTCTGCTCAGCTAGCACTCTGCTCAGCTAGCGCTCTCCTCACCTAGCACTCTGCTCACCTAGAACTCTGCTCAGCTAGCGCTCTGCTCAGCTAGCACTCTGCTCAGCTAGCACTCTGATCACCTAGCACTCTGCTCAGCAAGCACTCTGCTCAGCTAGCACTCTGCTCAGCAAGCACTCTCCTCAGCTAGCACTCTGCTCAGCTAGCACTCTGCTCACCTAGCATTCTGCTCATCTAGCACTCTGCTCAGCTAGCACTCTGCTCAGCTAGCGCTCTCCTCAAGTAGCACTCTGCTCAGCTAGCACTCTGCTCAGCAAGCGCTCTGCTCAGCTAGCACTCTGCTCAGCTAGCACTATGCTCACCTAGCACTCTGTTCAGCTAGCACTCTGATCAGCTAGCACTCTGCTCAGCAAGCACTCTGCTCAGCTAGCACTCTGCTCAGCCAGCGCTCTGCTCAGCTAGCACTCTGCTCACCTAGCACTCTGCTCAGGTAGCACTCTGCTCAGCTAGCACTCTGCTCAGCAAGCACTCTGCTCAGCTAGCACTCTGCTCAGCTAGCACTCTGCTCAGCAAGCACTCTCCTCAGCTAGCACTCTGCTCAGCTAGCACTCTGCTCAGCTAGCGCTATGCTCAGCTAGCACTCTGTTCAGCTAGCGCTATGCTCAGCTAGCGCTATGCTCAGCTAGAACTCTGCTCAGCTAGCACTCTGTTCAGCTAGACGTCTGCTCAGCTAGCACTCTGCTCAGCTAGCACTCTGCTGACCTAGCATTCTGCTCAGCTAGCACTCTGCTCAGCTAGCGCTCTCCTCACCTAGCACTCTGCTCAGCTAGCACTCTGCTCAGCCAGCACTCTGCTCACCTAGCACTCTCCTCAGGTAGCACTCTGCTCAGCTAGCACTCTACTCAGCTAGCGCTCTGCTCAGCTAGCACTCTGCTCAGGTAGCGCTCTGCTCAACTAGCACTCTGTTCAGCCAGCACTCTGCTCAGCTAGCACTCTGCTCAGCCAAAACTCTGCTCAGCCAGCACTCTGCTCAACCAACACTCTGCTCACCTAGCACTCTGCTCAGCTAGCACTCTGCTCAGCTAGCGCTCTGCTCAATTAGCACTCTGTTCAGCCAGCACTCTGCTCACCTAGCACTCTGCTCAGCTAGCACTCTGATCACATAGCACTCTGCTCAGCTAGCACTCTACTCAGCAAGCACTCTGCTCAGCTAGCACTCTGCTCAGCCAAAACTCTGCTCAGCCAGCACTCTGCTCAACCAACACTCTGCTCAGCTAGTGCTAATCTCAGCCAGCAGACTGCTCAGCTAGCACTATGCTCAGCTAGCACTCTGCTCAGCTAGCACTATGCTCACCTAGCACTCTCAGCTCAGCAAGCACTCTGCTCATCTAGCACTCTGCTCAGCTAGCACTCTGCTCACCTAGCACTCTGCTCATCTAGCACTCTGCTCAGCTAGCACTCTGCTCAGTCAGCGCTCTGCTCACCTAGCACTCTGCTCAGCTAGAACTATGCTCACCTAGCACTCTGCTCAACTAGCGCTCTGCTCAGCTAGCACTCTGCTCAGGAAGCGCTCTGCTCAACTAGCACTCTGTTCAGCTAGCACTATGCTCAGCTAGACCTCTGCTCAGCTAGCACTCTCCTCAGCTAGCACTCTGCTCAGCTAGCACTCTGCTCACCTAGAGCTATGCTCAGCTAGCACTCTGCTCAGCTAGCACTCTGCTCACCTAGCATTCTGCTCATCTAGCACTCTGCTCAGGTAGCACTCTGCTCAGGTAGCGCTCTGCTCAGCTAGCACTCTGCTCATCTAGACGTCTGCTCACCTAGCACTCTGGTCAGCTAGCACTCTGCTCACCTAGCATTCTGCTCTAGCTAGCACTCTGCTCAGCTAGCGCTCTCCTCACCTAGCACTCTGCTCAGCTAGCACTCTGCTCAGCAAGCGCTCTGCTCAGCTAGCACTCTGCTCAACTAGCACTATGCTCACCTAGCACTGTGCTCAGCTAGCACTCTGATCACCTAGCACTCTGCTCAGCAAGCACTCTGCTCACCTAGCACTCTGTTCAGCAAGCACTCTCCTCAGCTAGCACTCTGCTCAGCTAGCACTCTGCTCACAAGGCACTCTCCTCAGCTAGCACTCTGCTCAGCTAGCACTCTGTTCAGCTAGACGTCTGCTCAGCTAGCACTCTGCTCACCTAGCACTCTGCTCATCTAGCACTCTGCTCAGCTAGCACTCTGCTCAGTCAGCGCTCTGCTCACCTAGCACTCTGCTCAGCTAGCACTAAACTCACCTAGCACTCTGCTCAGCTAGCAATCTGCTCAGCTAGCACTCTACTCAACTAGCGCTCTGCTCAGCTAGCACTCTGCTCAGGAAGCGCTCTGCTCAACTAGCACTCTGTTCAGCTAGCACTATGCTCAGCTAGACCTCTGCTCAGCTAGCACTCTGCTCAGCTAGCGCTCTCCTCACCTAGCACTCTGCTCAGCTAGCGCTCTGCTCAGCCAGCACTCTGCTCAGCTAGCACTCTGCTCAGCTAGCGCTCTCCTCACCTAGCACTCTGCTCAGCTAGCACTCTGTATAGGTATCACTCTGCTCACCTTGCAATCTGCTCAGCTAGCACTCTGCTCAGCCAGCACTCTGCTCACCTAGCGCTCTGCTCAGGTAGCGCTCTGCTCAACTAGCACTCTGTTCAGCCAGCACTCTGCTCAGCTAGCGCTCCGCTCAGCCAGCAGACTGCTCAGTTAGCACTCTGCTCAGCTAGAATTATGCTCACCTAGCATTCTGCTCAGCAAGCTCTCTGTTCAGCTAGCACTCTGCTCAGCCAAAACTCTGCTCAGCCAGCACTCTGCTCAACCAACACTCTGCTCACCTAGCACTCTGCTCAGCTAGCACTCTGCTCAGCTAGCGCTCTGCTCAATTAGCACTCTGTTCAGCCAGCACTCTGCTCAACTAGCACTCTGCTCAGCTAGCACTCTGCTCAGCAAGCACTCTCCTCAGCTAGCACTCTGCTCAGCTAGCACTCTGCTCAGCTAGCGCTATGCTCAGCTAGCACTCTGCTCAGCTAGCACTATGGTCAGCTAGACGTCTGCCCAGCTAGCACTCTGCTCAGCTAGCACTCTGCTCAACTAGGACTCTGCTCAGCTAGCGCTCCGCTCAGCCAGCAGACTGCTCAGCTAGCACTCTGCTCAGCTAGCACTCTGCTCAGCTAGCACTCTGCTCAGCCAGCATTCTGCTCATCTAGCACTCTGCTCAGTTAGCACTCTGCTCAGCTAGCGCTCTCCTCACCTAGCACTCTGCTCAGCTAGCACTCTGCTCAGCCAGCGCTCTGCTCAGCTAGCACTCTGCTCAGCTAGCACTATGCTCACCTAGCACTCTGCTTAGCTAGCACTCTGCTCAGCAAGCACTCTGCTCAGCAAGCACTCTGCTCAGCTAGCACTCTGCTCAACTAGCACTCTGCTCAGCTAGCGCTCTGCTCAGCTAGCGCTCCGCTCAGCCAGCAGACTACTCAGCTAGCACTCTGCTCAGCCAGCACTCTGCTCAGCTAGCACTCTGCTCAGCCAGCACTCTGCTCAGATAGCACTCTGCTCAGATAGCACTCTGCTCAGCCAGCACTCTGCTCACCTAGCGCTCTGCTCAGGTAGCGCTCTGCTCAACTAGCACTCTGTTCAGCCAGCACTCTGCTCAGCTAGCACTCTGCTCAGCCAAAACTCTGCTCAGCCAGCACTCTGCTCAACCAACACTCTGCTCACCTAGCACTCTGCTCAGCTAGCATTCTGCTGAGCTAGCGGTCTGCTCAACTAGCACTCTGTTCAGCCAGCACTCTGCTCAGCTAGCACTCTGCTCAGCTAGCACTCTGCCTACCTAGCATTCTGCTCAGCTAGCACTCTGCTCAGCTAGCGCTCTCCTCACCTAGCACTCTGCTCAGCTAGCACTCTGCTCAGCTAGCACTCTGCTCAGGTAGCGCTCTGCTCAGCTAGCACTCTGCTCAACTAGCACTCTGCTCAGCTAGAACTTTACTAAGCTAGCGCTCCGCTCAGCCAGCAGACTGCTCAGCTAGCACACTGCTCAGCTAGCACTCTGCTCAGCTAGCACTCTGCTCAGCCAGCTTTCTGCTCATCTAGCACTCTGCTCAGCTAGCACTCTGCTCAGCTAGCGCTCTGCTCAGCTAGCACTCTGCTCAGCTAGCACTCTGCTCAGCAAGCACTCTGCTCAGCTAGCACTCTGCTCAGCAAGCACTCTGCTCACCTAGCACTCTGCTCAGCAAGCACTCTCCTCAGCTAGCACTCTGGTCAGCTAGCACTCTGCTCACCTAGCATTCTGCTCATCTAGCACTCTGCTCAGCTAGCACTCTGCTCAGCTAGCACTCTGCTCAGCTAGCACTCTGCTCAGCAAGCACTCTGCTCACCTAGCACTCTGCTCAGCAAGCACTCTCCTCAGCTAGCACTCTGGTCAGCTAGCACTCTGCTCACCTAGCATTCTGCTCATCTAGCACTCTGCTCAGCTAGCACTCTGCTCAGCTAGCGCTCTCCTCAAGTAGCACTCTGCTCAGCTAGCACTCTGCTCAGCAAGCGCTCTGCTCAGCTAGCACTCTGCTCAGCTAGCACTATGCTCACCTAGCACTCTGTTCAGCTAGCACTCTGATCAGCTAGCACTCTGCTCAGCAAGCACTCTGCTCAGCTAGCACTCTGCTCAGCCAGCGCTCTGCTCAGCTAGCACTCTGCTCACCTAGCACTCTGCTCAGGTAGCACTCTGCTCAGCTAGCACTCTGCTCAGCAAGCACTCTGCTCAGCTAGCACTCTGCTCAGCAAGCACTCTCCTCAGCTAGCACTCTGCTCAGCTAGCACTCTGCTCAGCTAGCGCTATGCTCAGCTAGCACTCTGTTCAGCTAGCGCTATGCTCAGCTAGCACTCTGCTCAGCTAGCACTCTGTTCAGCTAGACGTCTGCTCAGCTAGCACTCTGCTCAGCTAGCACTCTGCTGACCTAGCATTCTGCTCAGCTAGCACTCTGCTCAGCTAGCGCTCTCCTCACCTAGCACTCTGCTCAGCTAGCACTCTGCTCAGCCAGCACTCTGCTCACCTAGCACTCTCCTCAGGTAGCACTCTGCTCAGCTAGCACTCTACTCAGCTAGCGCTCTGCTCAGCTAGCACTCTGCTCAGGTAGCGCTCTGCTCAACTAGCACTCTGTTCAGCCAGCACTCTGCTCAGCTAGCACTCTGCTCAGCCAAAACTCTGCTCAGCCAGCACTCTGCTCAACCAACACTCTGCTCACCTAGCACTCTGCTCAGCTAGCATTCTGCTCAGCTAGCGCTCTGCTCAATTAGCACTCTGTTCAGCCAGCACTCTGCTCACCTAGCACTCTGCTCAGCTAGCACTCTGATCACATAGCACTCTGCTCAGCTAGCACTCTACTCAGCAAGCACTTTGCTCAGCTAGCACTCTGCTCAGCAAGCACTCTCCTCAGCTAGCACTCTGCTCAGCTAGCACTCTGCTCAGCTAGTGCTAATCTCAGCCAGCAGACTGCTCAGCTAGCACTATGCTCAGCTAGCACTCTGCTCAGCTAGCACTATGCTCACCTAGCACTCTCAGCTCAGCAAGCACTCTGCTCATCTAGCACTCTGCTCAGCAAGCACTCTACTCAGGCAAAACTCTGCTCAGCGAGCGCTATGCTCAGGTAGCACTCTGTTCAGCTAGCGCTATGCTCAGCTAGCACTCTGTTCAGCTAGCGCTCTGCTCAGCTAGCTCTCTGCTCTGCTAGCACTCTGCTCACCTAGCATTCTGCTCATCTAGCACTCTGCTCAGCTAGCGCTCTCCTCACCTAGCACTCTGATCAGCTAGCACTCTGCTCAGCAAGCACTCTGCTCAGGTAGCGCTCTGCTCAGCTAGCACTCTGCTCAGCAAGCACTCTGCTCAGCCAGCGCTCTGCTCAGCTAGAACTCTGCTCAGCTAGCACTATGCTCACCTAGCACTCTGCTCAGCTAGCACTCTGTTAAGCCAGTGCTCTCCTCAGGTAGCGCTCTGCTAAGCTAGCACTCTGCTCAGCTAGCGCTCTCCTCACCTAGCACTCTACTCAGCTAGCACTCTGCTCAGCAAGCACTCTGTTCAGCCAGCACACCGCTCAGCCAGCACTCTGCTCAGCTAGAACTCTGCTCAGCCAGCACTCTGCTCAGATAGCACTCTGCTCAGATAGCACTCTGCTCAGCCAGCACTCTGCTCACCTAGCGCTCTGCTCAGGTAGCGCTCTGCTCAACTAGCACTCTGTTCAGCCAGCACTCTGCTCAGCTAGCACTCTGCTCAGCCAAAACTCTGCTCAGCCAGCACTCTGCTCAACCAACACTCTGCTCACCTAGCACTCTGCTCAGCTAGCATTCTGCTGAGCTAGCGGTCTGCTCAACTAGCACTCTGTTCAGCCAGCACTCTGCTCAGCTAGCACTCTGCTCAGCTAGCACTCTGCCTACCTAGCATTCTGCTCAGCTAGCACTCTGCTCAGCTAGCGCTCTCCTCACCTAGCACTCTGCTCAGCTAGCACTCTGCTCAGCTAGCACTCTGCTCAGGTAGCGCTCTGCTCAGCTAGCACTCTGCTCAACTAGCACTCTGCTCAGCTAGAACTTTACTAAGCTAGCGCTCCGCTCAGCCAGCAGACTGCTCAGCTAGCACACTGCTCAGCTAGCACTCTGCTCAGCTAGCACTCTGCTCAGCCAGCTTTCTGCTCATCTAGCACTCTGCTCAGCTAGCACTCTGCTCAGCTAGCGCTCTGCTCAGCTAGCACTCTGCTCAGCTAGCACTCTGCTCAGCAAGCACTCTGCTCAGCTAGCACTCTGCTCAGCAAGCACTCTGCTCACCTAGCACTCTGCTCAGCAAGCACTCTCCTCAGCTAGCACTCTGGTCAGCTAGCACTCTGCTCACCTAGCATTCTGCTCATCTAGCACTCTGCTCAGCTAGCACTCTGCTCAGCTAGCACTCTGCTCAGCTAGCACTCTGCTCAGCAAGCACTCTGCTCACCTAGCACTCTGCTCAGCAAGCACTCTCCTCAGCTAGCACTCTGGTCAGCTAGCACTCTGCTCACCTAGCATTCTGCTCATCTAGCACTCTGCTCAGCTAGCACTCTGCTCAGCTAGCGCTCTCCTCAAGTAGCACTCTGCTCAGCTAGCACTCTGCTCAGCAAGCGCTCTGCTCAGCTAGCACTCTGCTCAGCTAGCACTATGCTCACCTAGCACTCTGTTCAGCTAGCACTCTGATCAGCTAGCACTCTGCTCAGCAAGCACTCTGCTCAGCTAGCACTCTGCTCAGCCAGCGCTCTGCTCAGCTAGCACTCTGCTCACCTAGCACTCTGCTCAGGTAGCACTCTGCTCAGCTAGCACTCTGCTCAGCAAGCACTCTGCTCAGCTAGCACTCTGCTCAGCAAGCACTCTCCTCAGCTAGCACTCTGCTCAGCTAGCACTCTGCTCAGCTAGCGCTATGCTCAGCTAGCACTCTGTTCAGCTAGCGCTATGCTCAGCTAGCACTCTGCTCAGCTAGCACTCTGTTCAGCTAGACGTCTGCTCAGCTAGCACTCTGCTCAGCTAGCACTCTGCTGACCTAGCATTCTGCTCAGCTAGCACTCTGCTCAGCTAGCGCTCTCCTCACCTAGCACTCTGCTCAGCTAGCACTCTGCTCAGCCAGCACTCTGCTCACCTAGCACTCTCCTCAGGTAGCACTCTGCTCAGCTAGCACTCTACTCAGCTAGCGCTCTGCTCAGCTAGCACTCTGCTCAGGTAGCGCTCTGCTCAACTAGCACTCTGTTCAGCCAGCACTCTGCTCAGCTAGCACTCTGCTCAGCCAAAACTCTGCTCAGCCAGCACTCTGCTCAACCAACACTCTGCTCACCTAGCACTCTGCTCAGCTAGCATTCTGCTCAGCTAGCGCTCTGCTCAATTAGCACTCTGTTCAGCCAGCACTCTGCTCACCTAGCACTCTGCTCAGCTAGCACTCTGATCACATAGCACTCTGCTCAGCTAGCACTCTACTCAGCAAGCACTTTGCTCAGCTAGCACTCTGCTCAGCAAGCACTCTCCTCAGCTAGCACTCTGCTCAGCTAGCACTCTGCTCAGCTAGTGCTAATCTCAGCCAGCAGACTGCTCAGCTAGCACTATGCTCAGCTAGCACTCTGCTCAGCTAGCACTATGCTCACCTAGCACTCTCAGCTCAGCAAGCACTCTGCTCATCTAGCACTCTGCTCAGCAAGCACTCTACTCAGGCAAAACTCTGCTCAGCGAGCGCTATGCTCAGGTAGCACTCTGTTCAGCTAGCGCTATGCTCAGCTAGCACTCTGTTCAGCTAGCGCTCTGCTCAGCTAGCTCTCTGCTCTGCTAGCACTCTGCTCACCTAGCATTCTGCTCATCTAGCACTCTGCTCAGCTAGCGCTCTCCTCACCTAGCACTCTGATCAGCTAGCACTCTGCTCAGCAAGCACTCTGCTCAGGTAGCGCTCTGCTCAGCTAGCACTCTGCTCAGCAAGCACTCTGCTCAGCCAGCGCTCTGCTCAGCTAGAACTCTGCTCAGCTAGCACTATGCTCACCTAGCACTCTGCTCAGCTAGCACTCTGTTAAGCCAGTGCTCTCCTCAGGTAGCGCTCTGCTAAGCTAGCACTCTGCTCAGCTAGCGCTCTCCTCACCTAGCACTCTACTCAGCTAGCACTCTGCTCAGCAAGCACTCTGTTCAGCCAGCACACCGCTCAGCCAGCACTCTGCTCAGCTAGAACTCTGCTCAACCAACACTCTGCTCAGCAAGCACTCTGCTCAGCTAGAATTATGCTCACCTAGCATTCTGCTCAGCAAGCTCTCTGTTCAGCTAGCACTCTGCTCAGCCAAAACTCTGCTCAGCCAGCACTCTGCTCAACCAACACTCTGCTCACCTAGCACTCTGCTCACCTAGCACTCTGCTCAGCTAGCGCTCTGCTCAATTAGCACTCTGTTCAGCCAGCACTCTGCTCAACTAGCACTCTGCTCAGCTAGCACTCTGCTCAGCAAGCACTCTCCTCAGCTAGCACTCTGCTCAGCTAGCACTCTGCTCAGCTAGCGCTATGCTCAGCTAGCACTCTGCTCAGCTAGCACTATGGTCAGCTAGACGTCTGCCCAGCTAGCACTCTGCTCAGCTAGCACTCTGCTCAACTAGGACTCTGCTCAGCTAGCGCTCCGCTCAGCCAGCAGACTGCTCAGCTAGCACTCTGCTCAGCTAGCACTCTGCTCAGCCAGCATTCTGCTCATCTAGCACTCTGCTCAGTTAGCACTCTGCTCAGCTAGCGCTCTCCTCACCTAGCACTCTGCTCAGCTAGCACTCTGCTCAGCCAGCGCTCTGCTCAGCTAGCACTCTGCTCAGCTAGCACTATGCTCACCTAGCACTCTGCTTAGCTAGCACTCTGCTCAGCAAGCACTCTGCTCAGCAAGCACTCTGCTCAGCTAGCACTCTGCTCAACTAGCACTCTGCTCAGCTAGCGCTCTGCTCAGCTAGCGCTCCGCTCAGCCAGCAGACAACTCAGCTAGCACTCTGCTCAGCTAGCACTCTGCTCAGCCAGCACTCTGCTCAGCTAGCACTCTGCTCAGCCAGCACTCTGCTCACCTAGCGCTCTGCTCAGGTAGCGCTCTGCTCAACTAGCACTCTGTTCAGCCAGCACTCTGCTCAGCTAGCACTCTGCTCAGCCAAAACTCTGCTCAGCCAGCACTCTGCTCAACCAACACTCTGCTCACCTAGCACTCTGCTCAGCTAGCATTCTGCTGAGCTAGCGGTCTGCTCAACTAGCACTCTGTTCAGCCAGCACTCTGCTCAGCTAGCACTCTGCTCAGCTAGCACTCTGCCTACCTAGCATTCTGCTCAGCTAGCACTCTGCTCAGCTAGCGCTCTCCTCACCTAGCACTCTGCTCAGCTAGCACTCTGCTCAGCTAGCACTCTGCTCAGGTAGCGCTCTGCTCAGCTAGCACTCTGCTCAACTAGCACTCTGCTCAGCTAGAACTTTACTAAGCTAGCGCTCCGCTCAGCCAGCAGACTGCTCAGCTAGCACTCTGCTCAGCTAGCACTCTGCTCAGCTAGCACTCTGCTCAGCCAGCTTTCTGCTCATCTAGCACTCTGCTCAGCTAGCACTCTGCTCAGCTAGCGCTCTCCTCACCTAGCACTCTGCTCACCTAGAACTCTGCTCAGCTAGCGCTCTGCTCAGCTAGCACTCTGCTCAGCTAGCACTCTGATCACCTAGCACTCTGCTCAGCAAGCACTCTGCTCAGCTAGCACTCTGCTCAGCAAGCACTCTCCTCAGCTAGCACTCTGCTCAGCTAGCACTCTGCTCACCTAGCATTCTGCTCATCTAGCACTCTGCTCAGCTAGCACTCTGCTCAGCTAGCGCTCTCCTCAAGTAGCACTCTGCTCAGCTAGCACTCTGCTCAGCAAGCGCTCTGCTCAGCTAGCACTCTGCTCAGCTAGCACTATGCTCACCTAGCACTCTGTTCAGCTAGCACTCTGATCAGCTAGCACTCTGCTCAGCAAGCACTCTGCTCAGCTAGCACTCTGCTCAGCTAGCACTCTCCTCAGCTAGCACTCTGCTCAGCTAGCACTCTGCTCACCTAGAGCTATGCTCAGCTAGCACTCTGCTCAGCTAGCACTCTGCTCACCTAGCATTCTGCTCATCTAGCACTCTGCTCAGGTAGCGCTCTGCTCAACTAGCACTCTGCTCACCTAGCACTCTGCTCACCTAGCATTCTGCTCAACTAGCACTCTGCTCAGCTAGCGCTCTCTTCAGGTAGCACTCTGCTCAGCTAGCACTCTACTCAGCTAGCGCTCTGCTCAGCTAGCACTCTGCTCAGGTAGCGCTCTGCTCAACTAGCACTCTGTTCAGCCAGCACTCTGCTCAGCTAGCACTCTGCTCAGCCAAAACTCTGCTCAGCCAGGACTCTGCTCAACCAACATTCTGCTCAGCTAGCACTCTGCTCAGCTAGCGCTCTCCTCACCTAGCACTCTGCTCAGCTAGCACTCTGCTCAGCCAGCACTCTGCTCACCTAGCACTCTCCTCAGGTAGCACTCTGCTCAGCTAGCACTCTACTCAGCTAGCGCTCTGCTCAGCTAGCACTCTGCTCAGGTAGCGCTCTGCTCAACTAGCACTCTGTTCAGCCAGCACTCTGCTCAGCTAGCACTCTGCTCAGCCAAAACTCTGCTCAGCCAGCACTCTGCTCAACCAACACTCTGCTCACCTAGCACTCTGCTCAGCTAGCATTCTGCTCAGCTAGCGCTCTGCTCAATTAGCACTCTGTTCAGCCAGCACTCTGCTCACCTAGCACTCTGCTCAGCTAGCACTCTGATCACATAGCACTCTGCTCAGCTAGCACTCTACTCAGCAAGCACTTTGCTCAGCTAGCACTCTGCTCAGCAAGCACTCTCCTCAGCTAGCACTCTGCTCAGCTAGCACTCTGCTCAGCTAGTGCTAATCTCAGCCAGCAGACTGCTCAGCTAGCACTATGCTCAGCTAGCACTCTGCTCAGCTAGCACTATGCTCACCTAGCACTCTCAGCTCAGCAAGCACTCTGCTCATCTAGCACTCTGCTCAGCAAGCACTCTACTCAGGCAAAACTCTGCTCAGCGAGCGCTATGCTCAGGTAGCACTCTGTTCAGCTAGCGCTATGCTCAGCTAGCACTCTGTTCAGCTAGCGCTCTGCTCAGCTAGCTCTCTGCTCTGCTAGCACTCTGCTCACCTAGCATTCTGCTCATCTAGCACTCTGCTCAGCTAGCGCTCTCCTCACCTAGCACTCTGATCAGCTAGCACTCTGCTCAGCAAGCACTCTGCTCAGGTAGCGCTCTGCTCAGCTAGCACTCTGCTCAGCAAGCACTCTGCTCAGCCAGCGCTCTGCTCAGCTAGAACTCTGCTCAGCTAGCACTATGCTCACCTAGCACTCTGCTCAGCTAGCACTCTGTTAAGCCAGTGCTCTCCTCAGGTAGCGCTCTGCTAAGCTAGCACTCTGCTCAGCTAGCGCTCTCCTCACCTAGCACTCTACTCAGCTAGCACTCTGCTCAGCAAGCACTCTGTTCAGCCAGCACACCGCTCAGCCAGCACTCTGCTCAGCTAGAACTCTGCTCAACCAACACTCTGCTCAGCAAGCACTCTGCTCAGCTAGAATTATGCTCACCTAGCATTCTGCTCAGCAAGCTCTCTGTTCAGCTAGCACTCTGCTCAGCCAAAACTCTGCTCAGCCAGCACTCTGCTCAACCAACACTCTGCTCACCTAGCACTCTGCTCACCTAGCACTCTGCTCAGGTAGCGCTCTGCTCAATTAGCACTCTGTTCAGCCAGCACTCTGCTCAACTAGCACTCTGCTCAGCTAGCACTCTGCTCAGCAAGCACTCTCCTCAGCTAGCACTCTGCTCAGCTAGCACTCTGCTCAGCTAGCGCTATGCTCAGCTAGCACTCTGCTCAGCTAGCACTATGGTCAGCTAGACGTCTGCCCAGCTAGCACTCTGCTCAGCTAGCACTCTGCTCAACTAGGACTCTGCTCAGCTAGCGCTCCGCTCAGCCAGCAGACTGCTCAGCTAGCACTCTGCTCAGCTAGCACTCTGCTCAGCCAGCATTCTGCTCATCTAGCACTCTGCTCAGTTAGCACTCTGCTCAGCTAGCGCTCTCCTCACCTAGCACTCTGCTCAGCTAGCACTCTGCTCAGCCAGCGCTCTGCTCAGCTAGCACTCTGCTCAGCTAGCACTATGCTCACCTAGCACTCTGCTTAGCTAGCACTCTGCTCAGCAAGCACTCTGCTCAGCAAGCACTCTGCTCAGCTAGCACTCTGCTCAACTAGCACTCTGCTCAGCTAGCGCTCTGCTCAGCTAGCGCTCCGCTCAGCCAGCAGACAACTCAGCTAGCACTCTGCTCAGCTAGCACTCTGCTCAGCCAGCACTCTGCTCAGCTAGCACTCTGCTCAGCCAGCACTCTGCTCACCTAGCGCTCTGCTCAGGTAGCGCTCTGCTCAACTAGCACTCTGTTCAGCCAGCACTCTGCTCAGCTAGCACTCTGCTCAGCCAAAACTCTGCTCAGCCAGCACTCTGCTCAACCAACACTCTGCTCACCTAGCACTCTGCTCAGCTAGCATTCTGCTGAGCTAGCGGTCTGCTCAACTAGCACTCTGTTCAGCCAGCACTCTGCTCAGCTAGCACTCTGCTCAGCTAGCACTCTGCCTACCTAGCATTCTGCTCAGCTAGCACTCTGCTCAGCTAGCGCTCTCCTCACCTAGCACTCTGCTCAGCTAGCACTCTGCTCAGCTAGCACTCTGCTCAGGTAGCGCTCTGCTCAGCTAGCACTCTGCTCAACTAGCACTCTGCTCAGCTAGAACTTTACTAAGCTAGCGCTCCGCTCAGCCAGCAGACTGCTCAGCTAGCACTCTGCTCAGCTAGCACTCTGCTCAGCTAGCACTCTGCTCAGCCAGCTTTCTGCTCATCTAGCACTCTGCTCAGCTAGCACTCTGCTCAGCTAGCGCTCTCCTCACCTAGCACTCTGCTCACCTAGAACTCTGCTCAGCTAGCGCTCTGCTCAGCTAGCACTCTGCTCAGCTAGCACTCTGATCACCTAGCACTCTGCTCAGCAAGCACTCTGCTCAGCTAGCACTCTGCTCAGCAAGCACTCTCCTCAGCTAGCACTCTGCTCAGCTAGCACTCTGCTCACCTAGCATTCTGCTCATCTAGCACTCTGCTCAGCTAGCACTCTGCTCAGCTAGCGCTCTCCTCAAGTAGCACTCTGCTCAGCTAGCACTCTGCTCAGCAAGCGCTCTGCTCAGCTAGCACTCTGCTCAGCTAGCACTATGCTCACCTAGCACTCTGTTCAGCTAGCACTCTGATCAGCTAGCACTCTGCTCAGCAAGCACTCTGCTCAGCTAGCACTCTGCTCAGCTAGCACTCTCCTCAGCTAGCACTCTGCTCAGCTAGCACTCTGCTCACCTAGAGCTATGCTCAGCTAGCACTCTGCTCAGCTAGCACTCTGCTCACCTAGCATTCTGCTCATCTAGCACTCTGCTCAGGTAGCGCTCTGCTCAACTAGCACTCTGCTCACCTAGCACTCTGCTCACCTAGCATTCTGCTCAACTAGCACTCTGCTCAGCTAGCGCTCTCTTCAGGTAGCACTCTGCTCAGCTAGCACTCTACTCAGCTAGCGCTCTGCTCAGCTAGCACTCTGCTCAGGTAGCGCTCTGCTCAACTAGCACTCTGTTCAGCCAGCACTCTGCTCAGCTAGCACTCTGCTCAGCCAAAACTCTGCTCAGCCAGCACTCTGCTCAACCAACATTCTGCTCACCTAGCACTCTGCTCAGCTAGCACTCTGCTCAGCTAGCGCTCTGCTCAATTAGCACTCTGTTCAGCCAGCACTCTGCTCACCTAGCACTCTGCTCAGCTAGCACTCTGATCACCTAGCACTCTGCTCAGCTAGCACTCTACTCAGCAAGCACTCTGCTCAGCTAGCACTCTGCTCAGCAAGCACTCTCCTCAGCTAGCACTCTGCTAAGCTAGCACTCTGCTCAGCTAGCGCTAATCTCAGCTAGCACTCAGCTCAGCTAGCACTATGCTCTGCTAGCACTCTGCTCAGCTAAAACTATGCTCACCTAGAATTCTGCTCATCTAGCACTCTGTTCAGCTAGCACTCTGCTCAGCTAGCGCTCTCCTCAGCTAGCACTCTGCTCAGCTAGCACTCTGCTCAGCTAGCGCTATGCTCAGCTAGCACTCTGCTCAGCTAGCACTATGCTCACCTAGCACTCTCAGCTCAGCAAGCACTCTGCTCATTTAGCACTCTGCTCAGCAAGCACTCTGCTCAGCTAGCACTCTGCTCAGCTAGCGCTATGCTCAGATAGCACTCTGTTCAGCTAGCGCTATGCTCAGCTAGCACTCTGTTCAGCTAGCACTCTGCTCAGGTAGCGCTCTGCTCAGCTAGCTCTCTGCTCTGCTAGAACTCTGCTCACCTAGCATTCTGCTCATCTAGCACTCTGCTCAACTAGCGCTCTCCTCACCTAGCACTCTGATCAGCTAGCACTCTGCTCAGCAAGCACTCTGCTCAGCTAGCGCTCTGCTCAGCTAGCACTCTTCTCAGGTAGTGCTTTAGCTCAACTAGCACTCTGTTCAGCCAGCACTCTGCTCAGCTAGCACTCTGCTCAGCCAAAACTCTGCTCAGCCAGCACTCTGCTCAACCAACACTCTGCTCACCTAGCACCCTGCTCAGCTAGCACTCTGCTCAGCTAGCGGTCTGCTCAACTAGAACTCTGTTCAGCCAGCACTCTGCTCAGCTAGCACTCTGCTCAGCTAGCACTCTGATCACCTAGCACTCTGCTCAGCAAGCACTCTGCTCAGCTAGCACTCTGCTCATCTAGCACTCTCCTCAGCTAGCACTCTGCTCAGCTAGCACTCTGCTCAGCTAGCGCTATGCTCAGCTAGCACTCTGCTCAGCTAGCACTATGCTCAGCTAGACGTCTGCTCAGCTACCACTCTGCTCAGCTAGCACTCTGCTCAACTAGCACTCTGCTCAGCTAGCACTCTGCTCAGCTAGCGCTCTGCTCAGCTAGCACTCTGCTCAGCTAGCGCTCTGCTCAGCTAGCACTCTGTTCAGCCAGCACTCTGCTCATCTAGCACTCTACTCAGCTAGCACTCTGCTCAGCTAGTGCTCTCCTCACCTAGCACTCTGCTCAGCTAGCACTCTGCTCAGCCAGCGCTCTGCGCAGCTAGCACTCTGCTCAGCTAGCACTATGCTCACCTAGCACTCTGCTCAGCTAGCACTCTGCTCAGCAAGCACTCTGCTCAGCAAGCACTCTGCTCAGCTAGCACTCTGCTCAACTAGCACTCTGCTCAGCTAGCGCTCTGCTGAGCTAGCGCTCCGCTCAGCCAGCAGACTACTCAGCTAGCACTCTGCTCAGCTAGCACTCTGCTCAGCTAGCACTCTGCTCAGCCAGCGCTCTGCTCAGCTAGCACTCTGCTCAGCTAGCACTATGCTCAGCTAGAACTCTCCTCACCTAAAACTCTGCTCAGCTAGCACTCTGTATAGGTATCACTCTGCTCAGCTAGCACTCTGCTCAGCAAGCACTCTGCTCAGGTAGCACTCTGCTCAGCTAGCACTCTGCTCAGCCAGCACTCTGCTCACCTAGCGCTCTGCTCAGGTAGCGCTCTGCTCAACTATCACTCTGTTCAGCCAGCACTCTGCTCAGCTAGCGCTCTGCTCAGCCAGCAGACTGCTCAGCTAGCACTCTGCTCAACTTGCACTCTGCTCAGCCAACACTCTGCTCAGCCAGCGCTCTGCTCAGCTAGCGCTATGCTCAGGTAGCACTCTGTTCAGCTAGCGCTATGCTCAGCTAGCACTCTGTTCAGCTAGCACTCTGCTCAGGTAGCGCTCTGCTCAGCTAGCTCTCTGCTCTGCTAGCACTCTGCTCAGCGAGCGCTCTGCTCATCTAGCACTCTGCTCAGCTAGCGCTCTCCTCACCTAGCACTCTGATCAGCTAGCACTCTGCTCAGCAAGCACTCTGCTCAGGTAGCGCTCTGCTCAGCTAGCAATCTCCTCAGCTAGCACTCTACTCAGCTAGCGCTCTGCTCAGCTATCAATCTGTTCAGCTAGACGTCTCCTCAGCTAGCACTCTGCTCAGCTAGCACTCTGCTGACCTAGCATTCTGCTCAGCTAGCACTCTGCTCAGCTAGCACTCTGCTCAGCTAGCGCTCTGCTCAGCTAGCACTCTCCTCAGCAAGCACTCTGCTCAGCTAGCACTCTGCTCAGGTAGCGCTCTGCTCAACTAGCACTCTGTTCAGCCAGCACTCTGCTCAGCTAGCACTCTGCTCAGCCAAAACTCTGCTCACCCAGCACTCTGCTCAACCAACACTCTGCTCACCTAGCACTCTGCTCAGCTAGCATTCTGCTCAGCTAGCGCTCTGCTCAATTAGCACTCTGTTCAGCCAGCACTCTGCTCACCTAGCTCTCTGCTCAGCTAGCACTCTGATCACCTAGCGCTCTGCTCAGCTAGCACTCTACTCAGCAAGCACTCTGCTCAGCTAGCACTCTGCTCAGCAAGCAATCTCCTCAGCTAGCACTCTGCTCAGCTAGCACTCTGCTCAGCCAGCATTCTGCTCATCTAGCACTCTGCTCAGCTAGCACTCTGCTCAGCTAGCGCTCTCCTCACCTACCACTCTGCTCAACTAGCACTCTGCTCAGCCAGCGCTCTGCTCAACTAGCACTCTGCTCACCTAGCACTCTGCTCAGGTAGCACTCTGCTCAGCTAGCACTCTGCTCAGCAAGCACTCTGCTCAGCTAGCACTCTGCTCAGCAAGCACTCTCCTCAGCTAGCACTCTGCTCAGCTAGCACTCTGCTCAGCTAGCGCTATGCTCAGCTAGCACTCTGTTCAGCTAGCGCTATGCTCAGCTAGCACTCTGCTCAGCTATCACTCTGTTCAGCTAGACGTCTGCTCAGCTAGCACTCTGCTCAGCTAGCACTCTGCTGACCTAGCATTCTGCTCAGCTAGCACTCTGCTCAGCTAGCGCTCTCCTCACCTAGCACTCTGCTCAGCTAGCACTCTGCTCACCCAGCACTCTGCTCACCTAGCACTCTCCTCAGGTAGCACTCTGCTCAGCTAGCACTCTACTCAGCTAGCGCTCTGCTCAGCTAGCACTCTGCTCAGCTAGCGCTCTGCTCAGCTAGCACTCTGTTCAGCCAGCACTCTGCTCAGCTAGCACTCTGCTCAGCCAAAATTCTGCTCACCCAGCACTCTGTTCAGCCAGCACTCTGCTCACCTAGCACTCTGCTCAGCTAGCACTCTGATCACATAGCACTCTGCTCAGCTAGCACTCTGCTCAGCTAGCGCTCTGCTCAGCTAGCACTCTTCTCAGGTAGCGCTCTGCTCAACTAGCACTCTGTTCAGCCAGCACTCTGCTCAGCTAGCACTCTGCTCAGCCAAAACTCTGCTCAGCCAGCACTCTGCTCAACCAACACTCTGCTCACCTAGCACCCTGCTCAGCTAGCACTCTGCTCAGCTAGCGGTCTGCTCAACTAGAACTCTGTTCAGCCAGCACTCTGCTCAGCTAGCACTCTGCTCAGCTAGCACTCTGATCACCTAGCACTCTGCTCAGCAAGCACTCTGCTCAGCTAGCACTCTGCTCATCTAGCACTCTCCTCAGCTAGCACTCTGCTCAGCTAGCACTCTGCTCAGCTAGCGCTATGCTCAGCTAGCACTCTGCTCAGCTAGCACTATGCTCAGCTAGACGTCTGCTCAGCTACCACTCTGCTCAGCTAGCACTCTGCTCAACTAGCACTCTGCTCAGCTAGCACTCTGCTCAGCTAGCGCTCTGCTCAGCTAGCACTCTGCTCAGCTAGCGCTCTGCTCAGCTAGCACTCTGTTCAGCCAGCACTCTGCTCATCTAGCACTCTACTCAGCTAGCACTCTGCTCAGCTAGTGCTCTCCTCACCTAGCACTCTGCTCAGCTAGCACTCTGCTCAGCCAGCGCTCTGCGCAGCTAGCACTCTGCTCAGCTAGCACTATGCTCACCTAGCACTCTGCTCAGCTAGCACTCTGCTCAGCAAGCACTCTGCTCAGTAAGCACTCTGCTCAGCTAGCACTCTGCTCAACTAGCACTCTGCTCAGCTAGCGCTCTGCTGAGCTAGCGCTCCGCTCAGCCAGCAGACTACTCAGCTAGCACTCTGCTCAGCTAGCACTCTGCTCAGCTAGCACTCTGCTCAGCCAGCGCTCTGCTCAGCTAGCACTCTGCTCAGCTAGCACTATGCTCAGCTAGAACTCTCCTCACCTAAAACTCTGCTCAGCTAGCACTCTGTATAGGTATCACTCTGCTCAGCTAGCACTCTGCTCAGCAAGCACTCTGCTCAGGTAGCACTCTGCTCAGCTAGCACTCTGCTCAGCCAGCACTCTGCTCACCTAGCGCTCTGCTCAGGTAGCGCTCTGCTCAACTATCACTCTGTTCAGCCAGCACTCTGCTCAGCTAGCGCTCTGCTCAGCCAGCAGACTGCTCAGCTAGCACTCTGCTCAACTTGCACTCTGCTCAGCCAACACTCTGCTCAGCCAGCGCTCTGCTCAGCTAGCGCTATGCTCAGGTAGCACTCTGTTCAGCTAGCGCTATGCTCAGCTAGCACTCTGTTCAGCTAGCACTCTGCTCAGGTAGCGCTCTGCTCAGCTATCTCTCTGCTCTGCTAGCACTCTGCTCAGCGAGCGCTCTGCTCATCTAGCACTCTGCTCAGCTAGCGCTCTCCTCACCTAGCACTCTGATCAGCTAGCACTCTGCTCAGCAAGCACTCTGCTCAGGTAGCGCTCTGCTCAGCTAGCAATCTCCTCAGCTAGCACTCTACTCAGCTAGCGCTCTGCTCAGCTATCAATCTGTTCAGCTAGACGTCTCCTCAGCTAGCACTCTGCTCAGCTAGCACTCTGCTGACCTAGCATTCTGCTCAGCTAGCACTCTGCTCAGCTAGCACTCTGCTCAGCTAGCGCTCTGCTCAGCTAGCACTCTCCTCAGCAAGCACTCTGCTCAGCTAGCACTCTGCTCAGGTAGCGCTCTGCTCAACTAGCACTCTGTTCAGCCAGCACTCTGCTCAGCTAGCACTCTGCTCAGCCAAAACTCTGCTCACCCAGCACTCTGCTCAACCAACACTGCTCACCTAGCACTCTGCTCAGCTAGCACTCTGATCACCTAGCGCTCTGCTCAGCTAGCACTCTGCTCAGCTAGCACTCTGCTCAGCTAGCGCTCTGCTCAGCTAGCACTCTGCTCAGCAAGCAATCTCCTCAGCTAGCACTCTGCTCAGCTAGCACTCTGCTCAGCCAGCATTCTGCTCATCTAGCACTCTGCTCAGCTAGCACTCTGCTCAGCTAGCGCTCTCCTCACCTACCACTCTGCTCAACTAGCACTCTGCTCAGCCAGCGCTCTGCTCAACTAGCACTCTGCTCACCTAGCACTCTGCTCAGGTAGCACTCTGCTCAGCTAGCACTCTGCTCAGCAAGCACTCTGCTCAGCTAGCACTCTGCTCAGCAAGCACTCTCCTCAGCTAGCACTCTGCTCAGCTAGCACTCTGCTCAGCTAGCGCTATGCTCAGCTAGCACTCTGTTCAGCTAGCGCTATGCTCAGCTAGCACTCTGCTCAGCTATCACTCTGTTCAGCTAGACGTCTGCTCAGCTAGCACTCTGCTCAGCTAGCACTCTGCTGACCTAGCATTCTGCTCAGCTAGCACTCTGCTTAGCTAGCGCTCTCCTCACCTAGCACTCTGCTCAGCTAGCACTCTGCTCACCCAGCACTCTGCTCACCTAGCACTCTCCTCAGGTAGCACTCTGCTCAGCTAGCACTCTACTCAGCTAGCGCTCTGCTCAGCTAGCACTCTGCTCAGCTAGCGCTCTGCTCAGCTAGCACTCTGTTCAGCCAGCACTCTGCTCAGCTAGCACTCTGCTCAGCCAAAACTCTGCTCACCCAGCACTCTGTTCAGCCAGCACTCTGCTCACCTAGCACTCTGCTCAGCTAGCACTCTGATCACATAGCACTCTGCTCAGCTAGCACTCTACTCAGCAAGCACTCTGCTCAGCTAGCACTCTGCTCAGCAAGCACTATCCTCAGCTAGCACTCTGCTCAGCTAGCACTCTGCTCAGCTAGTGCTAATCTCAGCCAGCAGACTGCTCAGGTAGCACTCTGCTCAGCTAGCGCTCTCCTCAGCTAGCACTCTGCTCAGCTAGCGCTATGCTCAGCTAGCACTCTGCTCAGCTAGCACTATGCTCACCTAGCACTCTCAGCTCAGCAAGCACTCTGCTCATCTAGCACTCTGCTCAGCAAGCACTCTCCTCAGCTAGCACTCTGCTCAGCTAGCGCTATGCTCAGGTAGCACTCTGTTCAGCTAGCGCTATGCTCAGCTAGCACTCTGTTCAGCTAGCGCTCTGCTCAGCTAGCTCTCTGCTCTGCTAGCACTCTGCTCACCTAGCATTCTGCTCATCTAGCACTCTGTTCAGCTAGCGCTCTCCTCACCTAGCACTCTGATCAGCTAGCACTCTGCTCAGCAAGCACTCTGCTCAGGTAGCGCTCTGCTCAGCTAGCACTCTGCTCAGCAAGCACTCTGCTCAGGTAGCGCTCTGCTCAGCTAGCAATCTGCTCAGCTAGCACTCTGCTCATCTAGCACTCTGCTCAGCAAGCACTCTCCTCAGCTAGCACTCTGCTCAGGTAGCGCTATGCTCAGGTAGCACTCTGTTCAGCTAGCGCTATGCTCAGCTAGCACTCTGTTCAGCTAGCGCTCTGCTCAGCTAGCTCTCTGCTCTGCTAGCACTCTGCTCACCTAGCATTCTGCTCATCTATCACTCTGCTCAGCTAGCGCTCTCCTCACCTAGCACTCTGATCAGCTAGCACTCTGCTCAGCAAGCACTCTGCTCAGGTAGCGCTCTGCTCAGCTAGCACTCTGCTCAGCAAGCACTCTGCTCAGGTAGTGCTCTGCTCAGCTAGCAATCTGCTCAGCTAGCACTCTACTCAGCTAGCGCTCTGCTCAGCTAGCACTCTGCTCAGGTAGCGCTCTGCTCAACTAGCACTCTGTTCAGCCAGCACTCTGCTCAGCTAGCACTCTGCTCAGCCAAAACTCTGCTCAGCCACCACTCTGCTCAACCAACACTCTGCTCACATAGCACTCTGCTCAGCTATCTCTCTGCTCAGCTAACGCTCTGCTCAATTAGCACTCTGTTCAGCCAGCACTCTGCTCACCTAGCACTCTGCTCAGCTAGCACTCTGCTCACCTAGCACTCTGCTCAGCTATCACTCTGTTCAGCTAGACGTCTGCTCAGCTAGCACTCTGCTCAGCTAGCACTCTGCTGACCTAGCATTCTGCTCAGCTAGCACTCTGCTCAGCTAGCGCTCTCCTCACCTAGCACTCTGCTCAGCTAGCACTCTGCTCAGCAAGCACTCTGCTCAGGTAGCACTCTCCTCAGGTAGCGCTCTGCTCAACTAGCACTCTGTTCAGCCAGCACTCTGCTCAGCTAGCACTCTGCTCAGCCAAAACTCTGCTTAGCCAGCACTCTGCTCAACCAACACTCTGCTCACCTAGCACTCTGCTCAGCTATCTCTCTGCTCAGCTAACGCTCTGCTCAATTAGCACTCTGTTCAGCCAGCACTCTGCTCACCTAGCACTCTGCTCAGCTAGCACTCTGATCACCTAGCACTCTGTTCAGCTAGCACTCTACTCAGCAAGCACTCTGCTCAGCTAGCACTCTGCTCAGCAAGCACTCTCCTCAGCTAGCACTCTGCTCAGCTAGCACTCTGTTCAGCTAGCGCTATGCTCAGCTAGCACTCTGCTCAGCTAGCACTCTGTTCAGGTAGCGCTCTGCTCAGCTAGCACTCTGCTCAGCTAGCACTCTGCTCAGCTAGCACTGTGCTCACCTAGCATTCTGGTCATCTAGCACTCTGCTCAGCTAGCGCTCTCCTCACCTAGCACTCTGCTCAGCTAGCACTCTGCTCAGCAAGCGCTCTGCTCAGCTACTACTACGCTCAACTAGCACAATGCTCACCTAGCACTGTGCTCAGCTAGCACTCTGATCACCTAGCACTCTGCTCAGCAAGAACTCTGCTCAGCTAGCACTATGCTCAGCTAGCACTCTGCTCAGCTAGCACTCTGCTCAACTAGCGCTCTGCTCAGCTAGCGCTCCGCTCAGCCAGCAGACTGCTAAGCTAGCGCTCCGCTCAGCCAGCAGACTTCTCAGGTAGCACTCTGCTCAGCTAGCACTCTGTTCAGCAAGCACTCTGCTCAGCTAGCATTCTGCTCATCTCGCACTCTGTTCAGCTAGCACTCTGCTCAGCTAGTGCTCTCCTCAAGTAGCACTCTGCTCAGCTAGCACTCTGCTCAGCCAGTGCTCTGCTCAGCTAGCACTCTGCTCAGCTAGCACTCTGCTCAGCTAGCACTCTGCTCAGCTAGCGCTAATCTCAGCTAGCACTCTGCTCAGCTAGCACTCTCCTCAGCTAGCACTCTGCTCAGCTAGCATTCTGCTCAGCTAGCGCTATGCTCAGCTAGCACTCTGTTCAGCTAGCGCTATGCTCAGCTAGCACTCTGCTCATCTAGCACTCTGTTCAGCTAGACGTCTGCTCAGCTAGCACTCTGCTCAGCTAGCACTCTGCTCACCTAGCATTCTGCTCTGCTAGCACTCTGCTCAGCTAGCACTCTGCTCAGCTAGCACTCTGCTCACCTAGCGCTCTCCTCAGCTAGCACTCTGCTCAGCTAGCACTCTGCTCAGCAAGCACTCTGCTCAGGTAGCACTCTGCTCAGCTAGCGCTATGCTCAGCTAGCACTCTACTCAGCTAGCGCTCTGATCAGCTAGCACTCTGCTCAGGTAGCGCTCTGCTCAACTAGCACTCTGTTCAGCCAGCACTCTGCTCAGCTAGCACTCTGCTCAGCCAAAACTCTGCTCAGCCAGCACTCTGCTCAACCAACACTCTGCTCACCTAGCACTCTGCTCAGCTAGCACTCTGCTCAGCTAGCGCTCTGCTCAATTAGCACTCTGTTCAGCCAGCACTCTGCTCACCTAGCACTCTGCTCAGCTAGCACTATGGTCAGCTAGCACTCTGCTCAGCAAGCACTCTCCTCAGCTAGCACTCTGCTCAGCTAGCACTCTGCTCAGCTAGGCTATGCTCAGCTAGCACTCTGCTCAGCTAGCAGTATGGTCAGCTAGACGTCTGCCCAGCTAGCACTCTGCTCAGCTAGCACTCTGCTCAACTAGCACTCTGCTCAGCTAGAGCTCTGCTCAGCTAGCGCTCCGCTCAGCCAGCAGACTGCTCAGCTAGCACTCTGCTCAGCTAGCACTCTGCTCAGCTAGCACTCTGCTCAGCCAGCATTCTGCTCATCTAGCACTCTCCTCAGCTAGCACTCTGCTCAGCTAGCGCTCTCCTCACCTAGCACTCTGCTCAGCTAGCACTCTGCTCAGCTAGCACTCTGCTCAGGTAGCGCTCTGCTCAGCTAGCACTCTGCTCAGCTAGCGCTATGCTCAGCTAGCACTCTGCTCAGCTAGCACTCTGCTCACCTAGCATTCTGCTCTAGCTAGCACTCTGCTCAGCTAGCGCTCTCCTCACCTAGCACTCTGCTCAGCTAGCACTCTGCTCAGCAAGCGCTCTGCTCAGCTAGCACTCTGCTCAACTAGCACTATGCTCACCTAGCACTGTGCTCAGCTAGCACTCTGATCACCTAGCACTCTGCTCAGCAAGCACTCTGCTCACACTAGCACTCTGTTCAGCAAGCACTCTCCTCAGCTAGCACTCTGCTCAGCTAGCACTCTGCTCAGAAGGCACTCTCCTCACCTAGCACTCTGCTCAGCTAGCACTCTGTTCAGCTAGACGTCTGCTCAGCTAGCACTCTGCTCACCTAGCACTCTGCTCATCTAGCACTCTGCTCAGCTAGCACTCTGCTCAGTCAGCGCTCTGCTCACCTAGCACTCTGCTCAGCTAGCACTATGCTCACCTAGCACTCTGCTCAGCTAGCACTCTGCTCAGCTAGCACTCTGCTCAGGTAGCGCTCTGCTCAGCTAGCACTCTGCTCAGCTAGCACTCTGCTCAGATAGCACTCTGCTCAGGTAGCGCTCTGCTCAGCTAGCACTCTGCTCATCTAGACGTCTGCTCAGCTAGCACTCTGCTCAGCTAGCACTCTGCTCACCTAGCATTCTGCTCTAGCTAGCACTCTGCTCAGCTAGCGCTCTCCTCACCTAGCACTCTGCTCAGCTAGCACTCTGATCACCTAGCACTCTGCTCAGCAAGCGCTCTGCTCAGCTAGCACTCTGCTCAACTAGCACTATGCTCACCTAGCACTGTGCTCAGCTAGCACTCTGATCACCTAGCACTCTGCTCAGCAAGCACTCTGCTCACCTAGCACTCTGTTCAGCAAGCACTCTCCTCAGCTAGCACTCTGCTCAGCTAGCACTCTGCTCAGAAGGCACTCTCCTCAGCTAGCACTCTGCTCAGCTAGCACTCTGTTCAGCTAGACGTCTGCTCAGCTAGCACTCTGCTCACCTAGCACTCTGCTCATCTAGCACTCTGCTCAGCTAGCACTCTGCTCAGCTAGCACTATGCTCACCTAGCACTCTGCTCAGCTAGCAATCTGCTCAGCTAGCACTCTACTCAACTAGCACTCTGCTCAGCCAGCACTCTGCTCAGGAAGCGCTCTGCTCAACTAGCACTCTGTTCAGCTAGCACTATGCTCAGCTAGACCTCTGCTCAGCTAGCACTCTGCTCAGCTAGCGCTCTCCTCACCTAGCACTCTGCTCAGCTAGCGCTCTGCTCAGCCAGCACTCTGCTCAGCTAGCACTCTGCTCAGCTAGCGCTCTCCTCACCTAGCACTCTGCTCAGCTAGCACTCTGTATAGGTATCACTCTGCTCACCTTGCAATCTGCTCAGCTAGCACTCTGCTCAGCCAGCACTATGCTCACCTAGCGCTCTGCTCAGGTAACGCTCTGCTCAACTAGCACTCTGTTAAGCCAGCACTCTGCTCAGCTAGCGCTCCGCTCAGCCAGCAGACTGCTCAGTTAGCACTCTGCTCAGCTTGCACTCTGCTCAGCCAACACTCTGCTCAGCCAGCGCTCTGCTCAGCTAGAACTCTGCTCAGCTAGCACTATGCTCACCTAGCACTCTGCTCAGCTAGCACTCTGTTCAGCCAGTGCTCTCCTCAGCTAGCGCTCTGCTAAGCTAGCACTCTGCTCAGCTAGCGCTCTCCTCACCTAGCACTCTACTCAGCTAGCACTCTGCTCAGCAAGCACTCTGTTCAGCCAGCACACCGCTCAGCCAGCACTCTGCTCAGCTAGCACTCTGCTCAACCAACACTCTGCTCAGCAAACACTCTGCTCAGCTAGAATTATGCTCACCTAGCATTCTGCTCAGCAAGCTCTCTGTTCAGCTAGCACTCTGCTCAGCCAAAACTCTGCTCAGCCAGCACTCTGCTCAACCAACACTCTGCTCACCTAGCACTCTGCTCAGCTAGCACTCTGCTCAGCTAGCGCTCTGCTCAATTAGCACTCTGTTCAGCCAGCACTCTGCTCAACTAGCACTCTGTTCAGGTAGCACTCTGCTCAGCAAGCACTCTCCTCAGCTAGCACTCTGCTCAGCTAGCACTCTGCTCAGCTAGCGCTATGCTCAGCTAGCACTCTGCTCAGCTAGCACTATGGTCAGCTAGATGTCTGCCCAGCTAGCACTCTGCTCAGCTAGCACTCTGCTCAACTAGGACTCTGCTCAGCTAGCGCTCCGCTCAGCCAGCGCTCTGACCAGCTAGCACTCTGCTCAGCTAGCACTCTGCTCAGCCAGCATTCTGCTCATCTAGCACACTGCTCAGCTAGCACTCTGCTCAGCTAGCGCTCTCCTCACCTAGCACTCTGCTCAGCTAGCACTCTGCTCAGCCAGCGCTCTGCTCAGCTAGCACTCTGCTCAGCTAGCACTATGCTCACCTAGCACTCTGCTCAGCTAGCACTCTGCTCAGCAAGCACTCTGCTCAGCAAGCACTCTGCTCAGCTAGCACTCTGCTCAACTAGCACTCTGCTCAGCTAGCGCTCTGCTCAGCTAGCGCTCCGCTCAGCCAGCAGACTACTCAGCTAGCACTCTGCTCAGCTAGCACTCTGCTCAGCCAGCACTCTGCTCAGCTAGCACTCTGCTCAGCCAGCACTCTGCTCAGCTAGCACTCTGCTCAGCCAGCACTCTGCTCACCTAGCGCTCTGCTCAGGTAGCGCTCTGCTCAACTAGCACTCTGTTCAGCCAGCACTCTGCTCAGCTAGCGCTCCGCTCAGCCAGCAGACTGCTCAGTTAGCACTCTGCTCAGCTTGCACTCTGCTCAGCCAACACTCTGCTCAGCCAGCGCTCTGCTCAGCTAGCACTCTGCTCAGCTAGCACTATGCTCACCTAGCACTCTGCTCAGCTAGCACTCTGTTCAGCCAGTGCTCTCTTCAGCTAGCGCTCTGCTAAGCTAGCACTCTGCTCAGCTAGCGCTCTCCTCACCTAGCACTCTACTCAGCTAGCACTCTGCTCAGCAAGCACTCTGTTCAGCCAGCACACCGCTCAGCCAGCACTCTGCTCAGCTAGCACTCTGCTCAACCAACACTCTGCTCAGCAAGCACTCTGCTCAGCTAGAATTATGCTCACCTAGCATTCTACTCAGCAAGCTCTCTGTTCAGCTAGCACTCTGCTCAGCTAGCAATCTGCTCAGCCAGAGCACTCTGCTCAACCAACACACTCTGCTCACCTAGCACTCTGCTCAGCTAGCACTCTGCTCAGCTAGCGCTCTGCTCAATTAGCACTCTGTTCAGCCAGCACTCTGCTCAACTAGCACTCTGCTCAGCTAGCACTCTGCTCAGCAAGCACTCTCCTCAGCTAGCACTCTGCTCAGCTAGCACTCTGCTCAGCTAGCGCTATGCTCAGCTAGCACTCTGCTCAGCTAGCACTATGGTCAGCTAGACGTCTGCCCAGCTAGCACTCTGCTAAGCTAGCACTCTGCTCAACTAGGACTCTGCTCAGCTAGCGCTCTGCTCAGCTAGCGCTCCGCTCAGCCAGCAGACTGCTCAGCTAGCACTCTGCTCAGCTAGCACTCTGCTCAGCTAGCACTCTGCTCAGCCAGCATTCTGCTCATCTAGCACTCTGCTCAGCTAGCACTCTGCTCAGCTAGCGCTCTCCTCACCTAGCACTCTGCTCAGCTAGCACTCTGCTCAGCCAGCGCTCTGCTCAGCTAGCACTCTGCTCAGCTAGCACTATGCTCACCTAGCACTCTGCTCAGCTAGCACTCTGCTCAGCAAGCACTCTGCTCACACTCTGCTCAGCTAGCACTCTGCTCAACTAGCACTCTGCTCAGCTAGCGCTCTGCTCAGCTAGCGCTCCGCTCAGCCAGCAGACTACTCAGCTAGCACTCTGCTCAGCTAGCACTCTGCTCAGCCAGCACTCTGCTCAGCTAGCACTCTGCTCAGCTAGCACTCTGCTCAGCTAGACCTCTCCTCACCTAACACTCTGCTCAGCTAGCACTCTGTATAGGTGTCACTCTGCTCAGCTAGCACTCTGCTCAGCAAGCACTCTGCTCAGGTAGCACTCTGATCAGCTAGCGCTCTGCTCAGGTAGCGCTCTGCTCAGCTAGCTCTCTGCTCTGCTAGCACTCTGCTCAGCTAGCACTCTGCTCAGCTAGCACTCTGCTCAGCTAGCGCTGTCCTCACCTAGCACTCTGATCAGCTAGCACTCTGCTCAGCAAGCACTCTGCTCAGGTAGCGCTCTGCTCAGCTAGCACTCTGCTCAACTAGCACTCTGCTCAGCTAGCGCTCTGCTCAGCAAGCACTCTGCTCAGCAAGCACTCTGCTCAGCTAGCACTCTGCTCAACTAGCACTCTGCTCAGCTAGCGCTCTGCTCAGCTAGCGCTCCGCTCAGCCAGCAGACTACTCAGCTAGCACTCTGCTCAGCTAGCACTCTGCTCAGCCAGCACTCTGCTCAGATAGCACTCTGCTCAGCTAGCACTCTGCTCAGCTAGACCTCTCCTCACCTAACACTCTGCTCAGCTAGCACTCTGTATAGGTGTCACTCTGCTCAGCTAGCACTCTGCTCAGCAAGCACTCTGCTCAGGTAGCACTCTGATCAGCTAGCGCTCTGCTCAGCAAGCACTCTCCTCAGCTAGCACTCTGCTCAGCTAGCACTCTGCTCAGCTAGCGCTATGCTCAGCTAGCACTCTGCTCAGCTAGCACTATGGTCAGCTAGACGTCTGCCCATCTAGCACTCTGCTAAGCTAGCACTCTGCTCAACTAGGACTCTGCTCAGCTAGCGCTCTGCTCAGCTAGCGCTCCGCTCAGCCAGCAGACTGCTCAGCTAGCACTCTGCTCAGCTAGCACTCTGCTCAGCTAGCACTCTGCTCAGCCAGCATTCTGCTCATCTAGCACTCTGCTCAGCTAGCACTCTGCTCAGCTAGCGCTCTCCTCACCTAGCACTCTGCTCAGCTAGCACTCTGCTCAGCCAGCGCTCTGCTCAGCTAGCACTCTGCTCAGCTAGCACTATGCTCACCTAGCACTCTGCTCAGCTAGCACTCTGCTCAGCAAGCACTCAGCTCAGCAAGCACTCTGCTCAGCTAGCACTCTGCTCAACTAGCACTCTGCTCAGCTAGCGCTCTGCTCAGCTAGCGCTCCGCTCAGCCAGCAGACTACTCAGCTAGCACTCTGCTCAGCTAGCACTCTGCTCAGCCAGCACTCTGCTCAGCTAGCACTCTGCTCAGCTAGCACTCTGCTCAGCTAGACCTCTCCTCACCTAACACTCTGCTCAGCTAGCACTCTGTATAGGTGTCACTCTGCTCAGCTAGCACTCTGCTCAGCAAGCACTCTGCTCAGGTAGCACTCTGATCAGCTAGCGCTCTGCTCAGGTAGCGCTCTGCTCAGCTAGCTCTCTGCTCTGCTAGCACTCTGCTCAGCTAGCACTCTGCTCAGCTAGCACTCTGCTCAGCTAGCGCTGTCCTCACCTAGCACTCTGATCAGCTAGCACTCTGCTCAGCAAGCACTCTGCTCAGGTAGCGCTCTGCTCAGCTAGCACTCTGCTCAGCAAGCACTCTGCTCAGGTAGCGCTCTGCTCAGCTAGCAATCTGCTCAGCTAGCACTCTACTCAGCTAGCGCTCTGCTCAGCTAGCACTCTGCTCAGGTAGCGCTCTGCTCAACTAGCACTCTGTTCAGCCAGCACTCTGCTCAGCTAACACTCTGCTCAGCCAAAACTCTGCTCAGCCAGCACTCTGCTCAACCAACACTCTGCTCACCTAGCACTCTGCTCAGCTATCTCTCTGCTCAGCTAAAGCTCTGCTCAATTAGCACTCTGTTCAGCCAGCACTCTGCTCACCTAGCACTCTGCCTCAGCTATCACTCTGTTCAGCTAGACGTCTGCTCAGCTAGCACTCTGCTCAGCTAGCGCTCTCCTCACCTAGCACTCTGCTCAGCTAGCACTCTGCTCAGCAAGCACTCTGCTCAGGTAGCACTCTCCTCAGGTAGCGCTCTGCTCAGCTAGCACTCTGTTCAGCCAGCACTCTGCTCAGCTAGCACTCTGCTCAGCAAAACTCTGCTTAGCCAGCACTCTGCTCAACCAACACTCTGCTCACCTAGCAGTCTGCTCAGCTATCTCTCTGCTCAGCTAACGCCTTGCTAAATTAGCACTCTGTTCAGCCAGCACTCTGCTCACCTAGCACTATGCTCAGCTAGCACTCTGATCACCTAGCACTCTGTTCAGCTAGCACTCTACTCAGCAAGCACTCTGCTCAGCTAGCACTCTGCTCAGCAAGCACTCTCCTCAGCTAGCACTCTGCTCAGCTAGCACTCTGCTCAGCTAGCGCTAATCTCAGCTAGCACTCTGCTCAGCTAGCACTATGCTCAGCTAGCACTCTCCTCAGCTAGCACTCTGCTCAGCTAGCACTGTGCTCAACTACACTCTGCTCAGCTAGCGCTCTGCTCAGCTAGCGCTCCGCTCAGCCAGCAGAATGCTCAGCTAGCACTCTGCTCAGCTAGCACTCTGATCACCTAGCACTCTGCTCACCTAGAATTCTGCTCATCTTGCACTCTGCTCAGCTAGCACTCTGCTCAGCTAGCGCTCTGCTCACCTAGCACTCTGCTCAGCTAGCACTATGCTCACCTAGCACTCTCAGCTCAGCTAGCACTCTGCTCAGCTAGCACTCTGCTCAGCAAGCACTCTGCTCAGCTAGCACTCTGCTCAGCTAGCGCTAATGCTCAGGTAGCACTCTGTTCAGCTAGCGCTATGCTCAGCTAGCACTCTGTTCAGCTATCACTCTGCTCATGTAGCGCTCTGCTCAGCTAGCTCTCTGCTCACCTAGCACTCTGCTCACCTAGTATTCTGCTCATCTAGCACTCTGCTCAGCTAGCGCTCTCCTCACCTAGCACTCTGGTCAGCTAGCACTCTGCTCAGCAAGCACTCTGCTCAGGTAGCGCTCTGCTCAACTAGCACTCTGCTCAGCTAGCACTCTACTCAGCTAGCGCTCTGCTCAGCTAGCACTCTGCTCAGGTAGCGCTCTGCTCAACTAGCACTCTGTTCAGGCAGCACTCTGCTCAGCTAGCACTCTGCTCAGCTAGCACTCTGATCACCTAGCACTCTGCTCAGCAAGCACTCTGCTCAGCTAGCACTCTGCTCAGCTAGCACTCTGCTCACCTAGCACTCTGCTCAGCTAGCACTCTGCTCAGGTAGCACTATGCTCAGCTAGACGTCTGCTCAGCTAGCACTCTGCTCAGCTAGCACTCTGCTCAACTAGCACTCTGCTCAGCTAGCACTCTGCTCAGCTAGCGCTCCGCTCAGCAGCAGACTGCTCAGCTAGCACTCTGCTCAGCTAGCACTCTGCTCAGCTAGCACTCTACTCAGCTAGCACTCTGCTCAGCTAGTGCTCTCCTCACCTAGCACTCTGCTCAGCTAGCACTCTGCTCAGCCAGCGCTCTGCTCAGCTAGCACTCTGCTCAGCTAGCACTCTGCTCACCTAGCACTCTGCTCAGCTAGCACTCTGATCACCTAGCACTCTGCTCAGCAAGCACTCTGCTCAGCTAGCACTCTGCTCAACTAGCACTCTTCTCAGCTAGCGCTCTGCTCAGCTAGCGCTCCGCTCAGCCAGCAGACTGCTCATCTAGCACTCTGCTCAGCTAGCACTCTGCTCAGCTAGCACTCTGCTCACCTAGAATTCTGCTCATCTAGCACTCTGCTCAGTTAGCACTATGCTCAGCTAGACCTCTCCTCACCTAACACTCTCCTCAGCTAGCACTCTGTATAGGTATCGCTCTGCTCAGCGAGCACACTGCTCAGCAAGCACTCTGCTCAGGTAGCACTCTGCTCAGCTAGCACTCTGCTCAGCCAGCACTCTGCTCACCTAGCGCTCTGCTCAGGTAGCGCTCTGCTCAACTATCACTCTGTTCAGCCAGCACTCTGCTCAGCTAGCGCTCCGCTCAGCCAGCAGACTGCTCAGCTAGCACTCTGCTCAGCTTGCACTCTGCTCAGCCAACACTCTGCTCAGCCAGCGCTCTGCTCAGCTAACGCTATGCTCAGGTAGCACTCTGTTCAGCTAGCGCTATGCTCAGCTAGCACTCTGTTCAGCTAGCACTCTGCTCAGGTAGCGCTCTGCTCAGCTAGCTCTCTGCTCTGCTAGCACTCTGCTCGCCTAGCATTCTGCTCATCTAGCACTCTGCTCAGCTAGCGCTCTCCTCACCTAGCACTCTGATCAGCTAGCACTCTGCTCAGCAAGCACTCTGCTCAGGTAGCGCTCTGCTCAGCTAGCAATCTGCTCAGGTAGTGCTCTGCTCAACTAGCACTCTGTTCAGCCAGCACTCTGCTCAGCTAGCACTCTGCTCAGCCAGCACTCTGCTCAACCAACACTCTGCTCACCTAGCACTCTGCTCAGCTAGCACTATGCTCAGCTAGCGCTATGCTCAGCTAGCACTCTGATCACCTAGCACTCTGCTCAGCAAGCAATCTGCTCAGCTAGCACTCTGCTCAGAAGGCACTCTCCTCAGCTAGCACTCTGCTCAGCTAGCACTCTGCTCAGCTAGCGCTATGCTCAGCTAGCACTCTGCTCAGCTAGCACTCTGCTCAGCTAGCACTCTGCTCAACTAGCACTCTGCCTCAGCTAGCACTCTGCTCAGCTAGCGCTCTGCTCAGCCAGCAGACTGCTCAGCTAGCACTCTGCTCAGCTAGCACTCTGCTCAGCTAGCACTCTGCTCACCTAGCATTCTGCTCATCTAGCACTCTGCTCAGCTAGCACTCTGCTCAGCTAGTGCTCTCCTCACCTAGCACTCTGCTCAGCTAGAACTCTGCTCAGCCAGCGCTCTGCTCAGCTAGCACTCTGCTCAGCTAGCACTCTGCTCACCTAGCACTCTGCTCAGCTAGCACTCTGCTCAGCAAGCACTCTGCTCAGCAAGCACTCTGCTCAGCTAGCACTCTGCTCAACTAGCACTCTGCTCAGCTAGCGCTCTGCTCAGCTAGCGCTCGCTCAGCCAGCAGACTGCTCAGCTAGCACTCTGCTCAGCTAGCACTCTGCTCAGCTAGCACTCTGCTCAGCAAGCACTCTGCTCAGGTAGTGCTCTGCTCAACTAGCACTCTGCTCAGCTAGCACTCTACTCAGCTAGCGCTCTGCTCAGCTAGCACTCTGCTCAGGTAGCGCTCTGCTCAACTAGCACTCTGTTCAGGCAGCACTCTGCTCAGCTAGCACTCTGCTCAGCTAGCACTCTGATCACCTAGCACTCTGCTCAGCAAGCACTCTACTCAGCTAGCACTCTGCTCAGGTAGCACTCTGCTCACCTAGCACTCTGCTCAGCTAGCACTCTGCTCAGGTAGCACTATGCTCAGCTAGACGTCTGCTCAGCTAGCACTCTGCTCAGCTAGCACTCTGCTCAACTAGCACTCTGCTCAGCTAGCACTCTGCTCAGCTAGCGCTCCGCTCAGCTAGCACTCTGCTCAGCTAGCACTCTACTCAGCTAGCACTCTGCTCAGCTAGTGCTCTCCTCACCTAGCACTCTGCTCAGCTAGCACTCTGCTCAGCCAGCGCTCTGCTCAGCTAGCACTCTGCTCAGCTAGCACTCTGCTCACCTAGCACTCTGCTCAA
>JAVHSO010000325.1:0-27367 GCA_031468815.1 Morus bassanus
GGGAGGAGGAGGGCGGGGCGCTCCTGGTCACGTGACGCCGCCATCCGGGTCCTTTGCCTTCTCTGCCTCTGCCCAACATGGCGGCCTCAGGTGAGCGCTGCGCGGCGGCGGCGGCGCCCGGCGGCCTCCGCGGGGGGGGGGGGCGGCCGGTACCGATGGGCCCCCCCGGGCCGCGCCGGGCGCTGCCGCACCCGGGGGGGGAGGGGGGGGGAGAACCGGGGCGGGGGGGGGAGGGCGGCGAACCGGGCCCCATCCCCCCCCCCCCCCCCCCGTCCCCTCACGGACGGCGCGCGCGGCCGCTCCCGCCCCCCCCCCCCCCCGCGCCCGCCTCCCATTGGCGGGGGGGCGCGCGCCGCCGGCGGTGATTGACGGGCGCGGGGTGGGGGTGGGGGGGAGATGGAAGCTTCGGGCGCGTCAGTGCGCAGGCGCGGGGCGGGGCGGAACCACGTGGGGGCGCGGGGCGCACGTGGTCGGGCGGCCGGTACCGGGGGGGGGGGGGGGGGCGGTACCGGAGACCCCCGCGCCGCCGCCCCCCCCCTCCCCCGGCGCGCCCTTGAGTCTCCTTGGCGGGGGGGGGGGCGGAACCCCCCCTAAAACCGGCGGGGGGGGGGGCGGCGGGACCCCCCCCAAACCGGCGCCCCGGGCCCCCCGCCCCCCCGGGCCCTGTCCGCCCTCCCCCGCCCCGCCCGTTAGATGGTGGCCGGGCAGCGCTCGGTGCCGGCGGCCGCGGGGGGGGCTCTTTCCCTGTCCCCCGCTCCAACTGAGCCGTTTTCCCCCTTTTTCCCCCCAAATTACCCCCCCCCCGGCTCAATCCGCCCCGAAGCGGGAGCATCGCCCCCCCTTCCCCCCCCCCCCCCGAAAGCGTCGCTCCCCGGGGACCGAACCGCCCCTTCCTGGGCACCGGCGCCATTTGGAGCCCGGGAGTGGGGGGGAAATGCACAAATTAATCCTTTTTTCCCCCCAAACCAAACCCACCCCGGAAGCGGGGCGGGGGGTTGGGGGCTCGGCGGTCCCTAAAACCCTGGGGAAGGGGCGGATTTCCCCCGGTGGGGGGTGTTTCCCCCCCCCCCCCCCCCCCGCCGTGATGCCGCAGAGGGAGCGCCGCCGCCATCCTGCGAGCGAAGCTGCTTCGTGCCCTCGGCGCCCGCCCGGGACTCGGCGTGCGGCCGGAGCGGACCCAGCCCCGCCGGTTGTCGGAGGCCGGCGGCCGCTCGGGAGCGGATGCGGAGCCGTTGGGGACCCCCCGACCCCCCGCCGCCAGCCTCCCCTCCTCGGCACCGGCGCTCCTCTCCGCCGGGAGAGCCCTTTGCCGGGGCGTTCTCCGGGCGGCCGCCCGCCGCCCTCCCGGCGTTCATCCGGCGCTGACGTCACCTTGCCATGAGTTTCGCTTTGGCCGACGGAGCTCGCGCCGCTCCGAAGGGACGACGGGAGTTACGGCTTCCGGCTTTTCCCTACGGATAGACCGGGAAGGCTCGCTCTCCCGAAAACCGGCGGCGGGCTTTGGGGGCGCCCCGCGGCGTTTGCAGCCGGCGCCGGAAGCCGTGGACGCCTCCCGGGGGGCCCCGAGCGGCGCCTGCAGCTCGTCCCCACCTGGGACGTCACCCCCCGCCATCAGGTGGTCCCCGACCCCCCCCTCGAGGTGCCGCCCGCCCTCCCAGCGCTGTTGGGAACCATTTTGCCGTTCTGCGACCGGCCTGGAGCAGCTCCGCCGGCAGCGAGGGGCGTTTCGGGCTCCAGGGGGAAGCGTTTCCAAGTCCTCCAAAGGCCCGAAGCCAAGGCTGCGATGCCCGTGGGAGCGGGAAACAGCCGGAGGTGGGAGAAGGCGACAACCGAGCGCTGCTGGGGTCTCCCCCAGCGCGCGACCGGGGTCCCGCCGCGAGGAGGGCACCCTTCGGCACCGCCGTCGGCTTTTCCCGAAAGCGGCCGGCGCGGAGCCGTCCCCAGGCCCTGGAGACGTTGGCGAGGAGCTGCCGCGGGCCCGAGGGGACGCCGCGGCTGGGGGTCGACCCGCGGTGGCTAAAAATGAGGGCGCCAACTGCCGCTGGGTTCCCTTTCCCCCCAAAAAAGTTCTCCGTGGGGTCGTGCGGGCGCAGCCTGGGCAGCGCTGGCCAGAAAACCTCGGCTTTGCCGGTGGTTGAGGGGCGGGAGTGGGACCGGATAACGCGCCTGGGGGCGAAGGTGGCCAAACTGTGGGGCACAGGGTCGTTTTTAGGCTCGGCTCTTCTCTCCGTCCCGCCTGGGGTCTTGGTGGACGTTGGGAATGAAGAGCTGGGGCGAGCGTTGGAGAGCGGGAGCTCCCCGGTGGCATCTGGGAGCTCCCGGCATCGATGGCGAGAGTTCGGGAGGGCGGGACGGCTCCGTCGTCCCTGAAAGAGCGGCGCAGCGTTCCGTGCTGCCTTAAACCCGGACCGAGAGCAAAGGGGAAGAGCCGGACCCCGAAAATGAGGATTTGGCGGGGTGGGAAGTGGGATCGGAAGGCGCCGGCGGTTGTTACGTCGATGCCGGTGCGGGGATTTCGGGGGGAGAAACCATTTTATGGGCGAGCAATCCCTCGGCTCCGAGCGGCCGCTGATTAGCGACGGCAAACGAGCAGCCTGCGAAACTCCCGCGCCCGTCGTTCTTATCTTCGTTAAGGCTGCCGCGACGCTCCCCCGGTTAATTATCGGGCTCCCCAGCCCGCGGCCTGGCTAGAGATTATCTGCGTGAAGTCCGGCCGTCCCAAAGTTTATTATATTTCTTCTTAACAAAGATAAGGGCACGTGTTTTCAAAAGCAATTAGCGGTTTTGCTGTAGTATCTTTCAAAGCTGCCCGTTTTTTCTCTCTCCTGGGAGAGGAGAGCTGAAGTGTCGCTTAAAAACCCAGCGGGGGGCTTGTCCCGAGGCACCGGCAGGGTCTGAGCCCTCGGTGCTCGGCTTGGATGTGTTTTTGCAGCTCGGGGCGCTGCCGGTCCCTGCTCCGGCCGGCGATGCCGCAGGGGGGCAGCAATTCCTTCTGCAAGGCAAAAAACAACCCTCCCACCCCCCCAAAAAAAAAAAACCCCGCTGAATTTTGCAGACTGCATCATAACCCACCTTCCTAAAAATAGCCCGGCTTCCCCGGCGCTGCCGTCGGGAGGTGCGGCAGCCCGTCGCGACGCCCGGCTTCGTCGGGAGATGGCAAAGCCTCAATGAAAAAACGCTGCGGCGGCTCCGGCGGAGCCAAAAAATATCCGCGAGCCGGAGAAGTTGGGGGATTCGCTAAGATGTCGCCGAGGCCGGCCGGCTCCCGGCTCCGGAGGGATCCCGGCGGCCGTGGGACCGCCGTGCCGCGCTCCGCCGCGCCTCTTGCTCGCGGCCTGAGTGGGAGCGGGGTGGCTTCCCCCCCCCCCCGCAAAACAGCAGCCCCCGGGGAGGTTTGGGGGCACGGCTGACCCCCAAAACATCAAGTGTGAGTGGGTTTCGAGCGACGGGAGCCTTGATTCTCGGCTGTGCCGTTCCCGAGGCTGTTATCCCTTCGGAAACAGAAAATAAACCGGGATGGGGCGGCCGGCGGCCGCGGCGCCCCTCGGCGGCTCGTCCTTCCCCGCCCTGCGAAAGCCGGGCCCTCCCGCGTGTCGCTCACTCCCGTCTCCCCCTCTCTCTCCCCCCAACAGCTAAGAAGAAGAACAAGAAGGGCAAGACCCTCACCCTGACGGACTTTCTGGCAGAGGACGGGGGCGGCGGCGGCGGCCCGACCTACATCCCCAAACCCGTCAGCTGGGCCGACGAGACAGATGACCTGGAAGGAGACGGTACTGTCGCCTCCCGCCTTCCCGTTTGTGCGCCCGCGGCTCCCAGATCAGTAAAACACCGAGACCGAAAGCCCCCTCCCCGCCCCGGCCCGCGGCTCGGCTTCTGGCTTCCTCCTGGCGCGGAGGCTGGATGGATCCTTCCCTTCTTCCACCGCTGGGCGAGGCGGGGGGGAAAACCGGGTGGGGAGCGTCGGTGTCCGCACCGCCGCCGGCCCCGGGTTCGGCCGTGCCCTCCAAAGGCCGGTGACCCGGCACGACGCACCCCCAAACGTCGCAAAATTCCCTCGTCGTTTCTTTTCTGGGGTATAATTAAGCTCGGAGAGGGGGAACCGAGTTCTCCTTCCGACCGAGGCCACGGTCTGGCGAAGGGGAGGGATGTTTGCGCCCAGAAACGGGATAAAGAGCTTTTGGTCGGCGTAACCGGAGCGGAGGGTGGGGGCGGACTCCCCGGTGAGCGCGGTCGCAGGGAATTCTCCCTCTGAAAACGCGGAGCCGTGGTGTTTCCCCGCGATCCGAACGGGAGTTAATCCCCCGCGAAGGTTTGACACCCGACTGCACGGTCGCCCTCGCTCTCCCTCGCCGTTTTAGCCCGCCTCGGTTTCTCCTTCGGGGCTGCCGGTGCCTTTTGGGCAGCTTTAACGTGCGGCTCCTCGGCCGCGGCACCGCGCGGCGAGGGCGACGGCCTCGGCAGTAACCGGTCTGCAGTGGGGTGGATTTGGGGTGATTTCGCCAAATTTCTCCCTGTAGTTTCTACCACTTGGCACAGTAACGACGACGACGTGTACCGGGCCCCTCCGATCGACCGCTCCATCCTGCCCACCGCCCCGCGGGCTGCTCGGGAACCCAACATAGACAGAAGCCGCCTCCCGAAATCCCCCCCTTACACGGCCTTTCTGGGAAACCTGCCCTACGATGTGACGGAAGAATCCATCAAGGACTTCTTCAGAGGACTCAACGTGAGTAACGGCTCGGAGCCCGGCCTGGCCGGCGGGGCGGGGCGCTGCCGGGGGGGACGTGGGCCATAAAGACCCTGATTTTGGGACGCTGCCATCCCCGATGGCGCTCCGCCGGCTCCGCGCGTCGCTTCCCGCTTCCCTGCGGATCGGCCGAGGCGGCTCCCGGCTCCCGTTCGTGTCCGGAGCCGGCTCTGAGGGGTGTTTTCCAGACGGCCGCGGCTGTCGGGTTGCTTGATCTCGGGTCACTCGCTTGACTCCCAGCGAGCGAAGGGCTGTTCCGGCCGCGATGGCGACGGAGGAAGAGCCCCGCTAAAGCGGGCGGCTGGTGTTTCCCCTCTGGAACGGGGCGCGGGGCGGAGGCTGGGCTGGACCGCGGGGTGATTCGGGTGCGGAGCTGGTGCCAAACGCCCACCCAGCTGCTCGCTCGCTGCCCCGCAGCAGGAGGAGGAGGAGAAGGTTCCTGGGTTGCGATAAAGAGGGGGAGATCGCTGACCGGGTACAGGCAGAACAATCTCGACTTAGATTTATTACCGATTAAAATAGACCGGCTGCCGCTGTGACCTGCTCCAGCGCCCGGAGCACCTCCTCCTCCTCAGAAATTCGCATTCCCTCTGCTGTTTCTTGCTTTTTTCCTGGCATTTTCTGCCCTTTCCTAAGTAGAGTTTCACGGAGGCGCCACAGACGGGCTCCAGTTGAGCCCGCGCTGGGTCCGGTCCTCGCACGGCGTTTCCCAGCTGGATCTCGCTCAAGATCCGCCGAGAGGCTCCCGGGGAGCCCGTGACTGCCGCGACGACGTCGTTTTTCCCCGGCTTTAAGAGCGTTGGAGCCCTTGGGTTGCTCAGGGAGGAGGCGGGGAGGGCGAAGGAGCCGGCGGCGGTGGGAAATGGCCGCTTCCCTGCCGGAAGGTCAGCCTGGGGAACGCAGCCGGCGCCTGGCATTCCCCGCACGGCAGCGAGCCGTGCCGGTGGCGGCAGATAGCTCCCCGCGGGCAGAGCCACGCTGCCGACCCCGAGCTGTTATTTTCGGCTTGTTTTTCTAACCTTTTGTGCTTGCTGAGGCGGCATCCGCTCCTCGGAGGGTGACAGGGTGGGTGAAACTCTGGAGGAGGAGGAGGAGGAGGGAGCTTAGAGGCTGCAGCCCCGGCCAGATCGCGGCAGAGGGGTCGGTGCTGCGCAGGGGAGGAAGAAGCAAAGCAGGATGGCGGCCCTCGCCCTCGCCCAGGTCATTTGCGCCATATCCGTGGCTCGTTTTCCCGGCGCTGCGGCGGCTCCTCGCGCGTGGCTGGGCTGAAGGCAGCTCGTGCTCTCCCTCCGCCGGTGCAGAAGGAGCTCCGCAGGCAGCCGCCGCCGCTTCCCGGCCCTCTGAGCCTGACCCGGGAGCAGCCTGGGGACCTAAATCCGGCGGGGAGAGGTTGTAGCAGGCGTCAGTGCGGCGGGATGTCTGGCAGGGCCCGGAAGCGGTGCCGGGGGCTGTGAGCAGGACGTAAGGCCTGCGATAGAGCCCAGCAAAGCCAGCGAGCTGGCCTTGCAGCCCGAGGGCTCGCGTTGAACCATAGAACCACAGAATGCCCTGGGTGGGAAGGGACCGGCAAGGACCATCGATCCAGCTCCTGTCCCTGCACAGGACAACCCCAAACCCACCCCATGGCTCTGAGGGCCTTGTCCAAGCGCTTCTTGGCTATCGCCAGCCTCGGCGCCGCGATGCCTCCCTGGGGAGCCTGTTCCAGTGCTCCACCACCCTCTGGGGGAAGAACCTTCTCCTAATACCCAACCTAACCCTGCCCTGGCACATCCTCCTGCCATTCCCTCGGGTCCTGTCGTTGGTCACCAGAGAGGAGAGATCCGCGCCTGACCCTCCTCCTCCTCCCCTGGTGAGGAAGCTGCAGACCGCCATGAGGTCTGCCCTCAGCCTCCTCTTCTCCCGGCTGGACAAGCCCAGTGACTTCAGCCGCTCCTCGTGCGGTTTCCCCTCTAAACCCATCCCCAACTCCGTGGCCCTCCTCTGGACACTCTCCAGTAGCAGCTTTATCCCCTTGATGTCCTGCGGTGCCCAAAACTGCCCACAGCGCTCGAGGTGAGGCCGCCCCAGCGCAGAGCAGAGCGGGACAATCCCCTCCCTCGAGCGGCTGCAACGCAGCGCTCGGTGCACCCCGGGGCTCGGCTGGCCCTCTCGGCTGCCAGGGCACGCTGCTGAACACGCAAAGTCTCGGCTGAACAGGTCCAAAACTGGTTTTCAGCAGGGTTTTTTTTGTCTCAGGAGCCTGGATGAGCTCTGGAAGCGGGCGGGAGGCAAAGGGCCGGTTCCTGCTGGCTTGAGGAACGCGGCTGTGGGGTCGGAGCCGCGGCCTCGGGGCGCGGAGCAGCTATCGCCCGCCGAGCAGAGCTCTCCCAGCCCTTCCCATCAGCTCCCGCTGCAGCCACTGGAGATCTGCAGCCAGAAACCTCTTGCCGCTGCCAAATTCCTCCCTCCAAACGAGCATCGGGGGCGCTTTTGTGCGTTTGAAGGGGGGGAGCTGAACCTCCCTGCTCGTCCTTGACGAGGATTTGTCCGGCCCTGTGGATAGCAGCGCGTTGCGTGGGCTCGGATGCCGCGATCCTCACCCCTCCTATTAACATCGAGAACCCTAACGAGAGCTCTCCTCCTCTCTCCGACCGCAGATAAGTGCTGTACGTTTGCCGCGGGAGCCTACCAATCCGGAGAGGTTGAAAGGTTTTGGTTATGCTGAGTTTGAAGACATAGACTCCTTGTTCCAGGCTCTGAGCCTCAATGAAGAGGTGAGTCCAAGCCCGGACGGGGTGCCGGCCCCCGAACGCGCCCTGGGTGCTGGAGGTGTGTTAAGAAGGGTCTTTGCGTAGAGCCGTGGCTTTGAGAAAGCCTTAAATGGGGGAAAAAAAAGTGCTTTTTTTAAGGCCGTGGGTTGTACACGCTGCCTGCCCTGCGCTCCGGCTCCGCCCCGCCATCGGCTCCTCTCGCCCCTCGGCGCATCTTCAGGCCGCAGGGCTGATTTCCTCGCTCTTCTTTTCAGTCCTTAGGGAACAGGAGAATACGAGTGGATGTTGCCGATCAAGCTCAGGATAAAGGTGAGCGTCCCGCCGGCCTTCCCTTCGCCTCGGCTGGCTCGGTGACCGCGTCCTGCGCCGGGCCGGGTGCTCGGCCTGGCTGAGGAGGGAGGGAATCGCCCCTGCGCCGTCCCTCTCGCGCTGACCGACCCAGCCGAGGGCTCGCCAAAGCTGTCCTGCCGATCCGGACGAGTCAATTGGGAGACGTCGGGTCGTGCTCCCTTCGCCGCCGACGGCCGTGAGCTTCAATGTCCTTCCCTTCCCCCGGCAGATCGGGACGATCGCTGCTTCGGCAGAGATCGGGATCGCTTCCGTGACTCGGAGAGGTTCGAGAGCGACTGGAGAGCCCGTCCTGCCACCACCGATAGCTTTGATGATTACCCGCCCCGCAGGGGCGACGACAGCTTCGGAGACAGTGAGTTGGCAGAAAAAATGGGTGTTCCTTCCGCTCCCGGCCTGAAACGGCGCCTGAGGGGGCCTGAACGATCGGGGGGAGTCGGGCTGGTGCTTCCCTCCGCTCCTCCCCTGGCAAGCGGATTCCCTGCGGGACTCGGTGGTCCCTTCCCCTGCATCCGTAGCCCAGAGCCGGATCTTTCTGTATGGATAGTTCTTCCTCCTTTCCCTTGTTTCCCCTGAAAACGTGCATTATCCTGACATCCAGGTGTGCTTTATTCTGTGACCGGGCGCTGACCCGGCGGCGCCCGGAGCTCCCCCCCCCGCCCAAGTTATTGTAAGGGCGAGCGGGTCAGCGCCGTCTCCCACCTGGAGTGGGATTTTCCCCGCTTCCTTGAGGGATTTGGGACTCTCTGACAGGAACGAGCGCAGGGAAACCCTTGCCCGGTGCCTGGCGTCTGCGTGTTCCGGGTGACGCGGCGCGCCGGGTTGCTCCGAGCTGCCGGGCTCACGCCGGATCCCCCCTTCTCCCGCCTCCAGGGTATCGGGATCGCTACGACGATCGGTATCGCGACGGTCCGCGGAGGGATATGGACCGTGGCTTTGGGGGCAGGGATCGCTACGATGACCGCAGCAGAGACTATGACCGAGGTAGGATGTTCCCGAGGGATTGCTGGGGTGCGGAGGGCGAGACCCCGCCCCGGCAGGTGTGCTGCCCAGTTCCCCTCCGTAACTGGGGAAGGGGAGCGGAAAATGAGCCGCTGCCCTTCCTCTCCAGCCAACCTTAATCCCTGGCCTTGCTCTAGTCCTTACCAGAGCCCAGGCCTGGCCCAGAGCTCGAGGCCGTCGCGTTAAGACGCCGCCGGCCTGCCGGGAGGGATGCTCCGTGCGCCGCCGGCCTGGGAGGGCTCGGGGCTCACTGGGAAGGGTTTCCTTTCCTCCCGCAGGCTACGATTCCAGGATAGGCAGCGGCAGGAGGGCCTTTGGCAGCGGCTACCGCCGGGACGACGACTACCGGGGGTGCGGCGACCGCTACGAAGACCGCTATGACCGGCGGGATGACCGGATGGATAGGTGGAACTCCCGGGATGATTACGGCCGGGATGATTTCCGCCGCGAGGACAGAGGTAACGACTTTGTCGGGGCAAGGAGGGGGTCTGACGGCCCCCGGCTCCGCCGGGAGCGGCTCGGGGTGGGATTCGTGCTCGCTCCTGGTGTCTTTGCTCCGTCCCAGGTCCCACCCAGAGGCCGAAGCTGAACCTGAAGCCCCGGAGCGCGCCCAAGGAGGAGGAGGCCTCGGTGGCCCCCGCGCCCCAATCCAGCCGCGCCGCCTCCATCTTCGGGGGGGCCAAACCGGTGGACACGGCCGCCCGGGAGCGGGAGGTGGAAGAACGGCTACAGAAGGAGCAAGAGAAGCTGCAACGCCAGCTAGAGGACGATAAGAGGATAGAAAGACGACCCCGAGAGAGGTGGGCTGGGGCGGGGGCTTCTGCCTGCCCTGTGGTGGGCTTAAAGCCTGCCGGGGGCGGGAGCACAAGGTCTGTCCTGCCGCGGCCGCCTTTTCCCCCTTGACCTCCTCGGGGTGCTCTAAACCCGCTCGCTTTTCCTCTTCCCTCCCCGTGTCACGGCTTTTCCCCTCCGGCGCAGGCATCCCAGCTGGCGAAGCGAAGAGAACCAGGAGCGATCGCGGACGGGGAGCGAGTCCTCGCAGACCGGCACCTCGGGGCCCCCCGGCACCTCTGTGGGAACCGGCCCGACGGGCAGGAGTAAGTCAGGAGCCGGGTGGCCCCGAAGCGGGCCCGGCTTGTCACTTGTCACCCCTCTCGTAGCTTAACGTGTCCCCCCGCCCTCCGTCTGTGTCTCCCCCGGCAGCCACGCGGAGGCGGGAGAGCGAGAAATCTCTGGAGAACGAGCCGTTCGCCAAAGAGGACGATGCCCCTTCTCCCACCTCCAAGCCCAAGGAGGAGAAGCAGCCGCTGAAGGTGATGCCCGCGCCGCCCCCCAAGGAGAACGCCTGGGTGAAGCGGAGCGCCAACCCTCCCGCCCGCTCCCAGAGCTCCGATTCGGAGCAGCACTCGCCGACGAGGTGGGTGCCGCGTCCTGGCCCTTGGCCCCGCCGGTTTCATCCCCGTGCCGGAGGCTCCCGGAGCCGCCGGCCCGTCCCGATACTCCCGTGGCCCGAGGGTTCAGTCTGCAGGCCGTACCCAGCTCTCCCCGACCCACGCCGCCGCCGTTTTCTCAAGGTTTTGATGGTTTTGGTCGTATTTCCTTCCCCCGCAGCGGCAGCCAGACGGCGCCAAGCCCGCCCTCGGACGACGGGGCGCCCCCGAAGAACGCCCACAGGAGAGGTGAGGCTGGGGCTCCGGCTCCGCGAGCGGAGCAAAACCGCCCGCTCCAACCTCCTCCGGCTCCGAAACCCGTCCCCGTGGCTCCCAGCAGCCCTCCCCGCTCTCGGTGGGTCCCGGGGCTCGGCGCCAGACCTCCCGGCCTTTTCCTCCCCTCCCCAGGAGACGAGAACAAACCGGACGGAGGCCGGGAGAGCGGTTCCAAGGTCCGGAGCGGCAGCTCCAGCCGCGGCCCGGGAGATTCGGATAGGTGGGTGGCTCCGGGCTCTCCCCGCGGCCTCGGGACGGCTCGGAACGTCGCCCCGACCTCGGGAATCGGGGAACGGGGGCCTCGCTCGCCCGGGGCCCGAGCCGTGGTTAGACCTCCCCTGGCGCTGCGGGGTCAGCATTAAGCCTAGGCTCTGTTTTAAACCCCCCCGCCCTCAGCCTGCCCGCTGTTGGGTTTTGCCCTCGGGGCCGGCGTTTTCCCGATCCGCCGCCGCGGAAGGCGCGGGTCGGCGGCGCCGCGCGCTAACGGGCCTCTGCTTTCGGCAGGAAAGAGAGCAGAAAGGAGCACGACTCGCGACCTGCGCCTGAGCCAAAGAAACTTGACGAGAACCCACCCTCCGTAAGCATCATTTTGGGGGGGGGGCCGCATCCCCGGAGGATTTGGGACCTGGATCCGGCGCCGTGCCGCCCCGGGGGGGCCGTTCCCCTCGCGTCTTGGGGGTTTTTAATCCGTTTTGGATTATTTTGGGGGGGGGGGGGGGTGTGTGTGTGTGTGTTTTTCTCTCTGCGATAATTAGAGCGCCGCGAGCGCCCGTTCCCTCGGCCGCCGCCGAGCAGCTTCGCCCGCCGCGTAACACCCCTCCCTCCCTCTCGCAGTTCAGCCACGCCAGCAAGTACGCCGCGCTCTCCGTGGACGGCGAAGATGATGGCGACGACGAAGAATGCGCCGAATAGAAGCTCCCGGCCCTCGGCGCCCGTTTCCCGACCAGCCGCCGCCACCTTGGGATCGTTCGGAGAATTAAAAACCAAACCTCTATCCAGACGAGAGAGAAATAAAACCTAAAACTCGCCGTCTGCTGGAGACCTTTCTTAAACTTCTTTAAAGCGTTAAAAAAAAAAAAAAAAAAAAGGCAAAATCGTATAAAAAAAAAAGAAAAAAAACCACCCGAGGCGCCGCCTCTCTTGCATGCTGCTGCAGCCGCGGAAGTGCCGAAGCCGCCGGAGCCGCCTCCGCCGGGACAAGCGCAGGGGTTTCTTTTCCCCCGACGGAGAAACGGGGAGGGGGATTCCGCAGCGAGGGGGCGGCTGAGGAAGAGCCGGCCTTCCTCCCTCCCCTCCTCTCCTCTCCTCTCCCTCCCCGCCGGCCTAAAGTGGCGGAGTCGCTCGCCTGATGTTACCCGAAAAAAATAAAAGATCGCCTGGAAGGTAGGGCTGCCGGGGCGGGGGGAGCGCCGCGGCCCCCCCGGGATCCCCCCCCCCACCGCCGGGACTTCTCCCGGTATCCCGGCTCCGCGCCCTTCCTCTGCTCCCGGCCCGGGAGGTATCGGTGTCCCCCCCGACCGCCTTCCTCTTCCTCCTCTGTCACGGGTGTGTGTCCCCCCCCCGCCCCCCCACTGGTTTTGGGGCGCGACCCCCCCCGGAACGCCGGCAGCGGGATAAACCTGGAATTTTGGCCTCACCTTGAACCATTTGCCGGGGTTTGGTTTTTTTTGGTTTTTTTTTTTAGCAGAGTTGCGCCGGCACCGGAGCGAGGGGGGGGTCCCCAAACCCCCCCCCCCCCCTTCCACCAGCGCCTCCCCCTTTTATTTGGGGAAAAAAGGGGGGGCACACGGGACAGCCCCCCGCCTCCCCCCCCCCCCGGCCCCTCGCGGCGAGGTTGGGGTTTTGGGGGGGGGGGGGGGGGCACTGGGGGGTCGCAGCCCCCCACCCCGCCGGGCTGGCTCCCTGCATCCCGCACCCCCCCTCGAAGGAAAAACCTGTAAAAATTTGTACAAAATATTGCTTGAAAGCGCTTTCGCCCCCCGCCGGGGGCCCCGGCAGCCCCCCCCCGCCCCCCCCCGGGGGCCCTGGCAGCCCCCCCTGTACCCCCCACCCCCCCCGGGTTTATTTTTTTTTTATTTCCTCCAATAAAACTGATATTAAAACACCCCTTTAAGGCCCAAATCCTTCCTGCCCCCCCCCCCGGGGCTGCGGGTCCTTACTCCGGGGCTGGCCGTGTCCCAGGTGGGCCCCCCCCCCGAGCCCTGGGGGCCCCCCCCCGGCTTGGGCGGGGGGTGAGGAGGAGGTTGGACCCCCCCCTGCATGGAGCACCCCGACTTGTTCCCTCCTTCCCCCACCCCATGGACCCCCCCCCCACCCCCCCATCTCTCCTCCAGCCCCGGGTCTCTCCCCGGGGGGGAGGGGGGTGTCCCAGCACCCCTAGGCCTCCCTTGGGGGGGTCCCAGCACCCCCAGTTTTCTCCCAGCACCCCCAGGTCCCCCCCCGGTGGGGTCCCAGCACCACCAGGTCTCTCCCAGCACCCCCAGGTCTCCCCCCGGGGGGGTCCCAGTACCCCCAGTTTTCTCCCAGCACCCCCAGGTTCCCCCCCGGGGGGGTCCCAGCACCCCCAGGTCTCTCCCAGCTCCCCCACGTCCCCCCCCGGGGGGGTCCCAGCACCCCCAGGTCCCCCCCAGCACCCCCAGGTCCCCCCCGGTGGGGTCCCAGCACCCCCAGGTCTCTCCCAGCACCCCCATGTCCCCTCCCGGTGGGGTCCCAGCACCCCCACGTCCCCCCCTGGGGGGCTCCCAGCCCCCCCAGGCTCCCCTGGAGCCTCGTTGAAGCCCAATTAGGGGGGAGGGGGGGGCCATCGCTGCCCCCCCCCCCAGCGGGATGCACCCTTTGACCCCACACTGGCTTCATCGCCCCCGTCTTCCTCTCCTGCCGGGGCCTTTCCTGGCTGGAAATCCTGGAGCTGCTCCTGGGGGGGCCCAGCCTGGAAAAAATGCCCCCCCCCCCCCCCGACCCCACTTTGGGCCGGTGACACTGGGGGGGCTCCGGGAGGACCCCAAGGGCTGGGGCTCTTCCGCACCCCAACACCCCCCTGGGGCGGGGGTGCCTCTGGGGGGGCTGTCACCCATGGGTGTCCCCCCTGGGGTACCAGCGGGGGCTGGGGCTGTCCCTGGGGGGCACCCACCCACATCCCCACATCTCCCACCCACCGAGGGGGCACCCGCTGGTGTCTCCCACCCACCGAGGGGGGGCACCCACCCACCGAGGGGGCACCCGCTGGTGTCTCCCACCCACCGAGGGGGGGCACCCACCCACGTCCCAACCTCTGCCACCACTAAGGGGGACCCACCCACATCTCCCGCCCACCCACGTCCCCGTCTCGGGGGGCACAAGGACCCCGCGGACCCCCGGACCCGAGGGCGGGGGAGGGGTGCGGGGGAGGGGTGGGGGGTGGGGGGAACCTGCCGGGGGGGGGGCGGGGCTGGGGCTGCGGGACCGGGGAGGGCCGTGGGTGCCGGCACGTGTGGGGGGGACACACACACACACACCCCCCCCCGAGATCGGCGGCAGGAATGGGCCCTGCACCCCAAAAGGCTTCCCTATAGCCCGGGGCCCCCTCCCATACGGGGCCGTGTGTTCCCCTATAGCCCCCCCCGGCTGATGTCCCAGGCCATACGGAGCCGTGTGTTCCCCTATAGCCCCCCCCGGCTGATGTCCCAGGCCATACGGAGCCGTGTGTTCCCCTATAGCCCCCCCCGGCTGATGTCCCAGGCCATACGGAGCCGTGTGTTCCCCTATAGCCCCCCCCGCTGATGTCCCAGGCCATACAGAGCTGTGTTCCCCTATAGCCCCCCCCGGCTGATGTCCCAGGCCATACGGAGCCGTGTGTTCCCCTATAGCCCCCCCCGGCTGATGTCCCAGGCCATACGGAGCCGTGTGTTCCCCTATAGCCCCCCCCGGCTGATGTCCCAGGCCATACGGGGCCGTGTGTTCCCCTATAGCCCCCCCGGCTGATGTCCCAGGCCATACAGAGCTGTGTTCCCCTATAGCCCCCCCCGGCTGATGTCCCAGGCCATACGGAGCCGTGTGTTCCCCTATAGCCCCCCCCGGCTGATGTCCCAGGCCATACGGGGCCGTGTGTTCCCCTATAGCCCCCCCCGGCTGATGTCCCAGGCCATACGGAGCCGTGTGTTCCCCTATAGCCCCCCCCGGCTGATGTCCCAGGCCATACGGAGCCGTGTGTTCCCCTATAGCCCCCCCCGGCTGATGTCCCAGGCCATACGGAGCCGTGTGTTCCCCTATAGCCCCCCCCGCTGATGTCCCAGGCCATACAGAGCTGTGTTCCCCTATAGCCCCCCCCGGCTGATGTCCCAGGCCATACGGAGCCGTGTGTTCCCCTATAGCCCCCCCCGGCTGATGTCCCAGGCCATACGGAGCCGTGTGTTCCCCTATAGCCCCCCCCGGCCGATGTCCCAGGCCATACGGAGCCGTGTGTTCCCCTATAGCCCCCCCCGGCTGATGTCCCAGGCCATACAGAGCTGTGTTCCCCTATAGCCCCCCCCGGCTGATGTCCCAGGCCATACGGAGCCGTGTGTTCCCCTATAGCCCCCCCCGGCCGATGTCCCAGGCCATACGGAGCCGTGTGTTCCCCTATAGCCCCCCCCGGCTGATGTCCCAGGCCATACGGGGCCGTGTGTTCCCCTATAGCCCCCCCCGGCTGATGTCCCAGGCCATACGGAGCCGTGTGTTCCCCTATAGCCCCCCCCGGCCGATGTCCCAGGCCATACGGAGCCGTGTGTTCCCCTATAGCCCCCCCCGGCTGATGTCCCAGGCCATACGGAGCCGTGTGTTCCCCTATAGCCCCCCCGGCTGATGTCCCAGGCCATACGGAGCCGTGTGTTCCCCTATAGCCCCCCCCGGCCGATGTCCCAGGCCACACAGAGCTGTGTTCCCCTATAGCCCCCCCCGGCTGATGTCCCAGGCCATACGGAGCTGTGTGTTCCCCTATAGCCCCCCCCGGCTGATGTCCCAGGCCATACGGAGCTGTGTGTTCCCCTATAGCCCCCCCGGGTGATGTCCCAGGCCATACGGAGCCGTGTGTTCCCCTATAGCCCCCCCGGGTGATGTCCCAGGCCATACAGAGCTGTGTTCCCCTATAGCCCCCCCGGCTGATGTCCCAGGCCATACGGAGCCGTGTGTTCCCCTATAGCCCCCCCCGGCTGATGTCCCAGGCCATACGGAGCCGTGTGTTCCCCTATAGCCCCCCCCGGCTGATGTCCCAGGCCATACGGAGCCGTGTGTTCCCCTATAGCCCCCCCCGGCTGATGTCCCAGGCCATACGGAGCCGTGTGTTCCCCTATAGCCCCCCCCGGCTGATGTCCCAGGCCATACGGGGCCGTGTGTTCCCCTATAGCCCCCCCCGGCTGATGTCCCAGGCCATACGGAGCCGTGTGTTCCCCTATAGCCCCCCCGGCTGATGTCCCAGGCCATACGGGGCCGTGTGTTCCCCTATAGCCCCCCCCGGCTGATGTCCCAGGCCATACGGAGCCGTGTGTTCCCCTATAGCCCCCCCCGGCTGATGTCCCAGGCCATACGGAGCCGTGTGTTCCCCTATAGCCCCCCCCGGCTGATGTCCCAGGCCATACGGGGCCGTGTGTTCCCCTATAGCCCCCCCCGGCTGATGTCCCAGGCCATACGGAGCCGTGTGTTCCCCTATAGCCCCCCCCGGCTGATGTCCCAGGCCATACGGAGCCGTGTGTTCCCCTATAGCCCCCCCCGGCTGATGTCCCAGGCCATACGGAGCCGTGTGTTCCCCTATAGCCCCCCCCGGCTGATGTCCCAGGCCATACGGAGCCGTGTGTTCCCCTATAGCCCCCCCCGGCCGATGTCCAGGCCATACGGAGCCGTGTGTTCCCCTATAGCCCCCCCCGGCCGATGTCCCAGGCCATACGGAGCCGTGTGTTCCCCTATAGCCCCCCCCGGCCGATGTCCCAGGCCATACGGAGCCGTGTGTTCCCCTATAGCCCCCCCCGGCCGATGTCCCAGGCCATACGGAGCCGTGTGTTCCCCTATAGCCCCCCCCGGCCGATGTCCCAGGCCATACGGAGCCGTGTGTTCCCCTATAGCCCCCCCCGGCCGATGTCCCAGGCCATACGGAGCCGTGTGTTCCCCTATAGCCCCCCCCGGCCGATGTCCCAGGCCATACGGGGCCGTGTGTTCCCCTATAGCCCCCCCCGGCCGATGTCCCAGGCCATACGGGGCCGTGTGTTCCCCTATAGCCCCCCCCGGCCGATGTCCCAGGCCATACGGGGCCGTGTGTTCCCCTATAGCCCCCCCCGGCCGATGTCCCAGGCCATACGGAGCCGTGTGTTCCCCTATAGCCCCCCCCGGCCGATGTCCCAGGCCATACGGAGCCGTGTGTTCCCCTATAGCCCCCCCCGGCCGATGTCCCAGGCCATACGGAGCCGTGTGTTCCCCTATAGCCCCCCCCCGGCCGATGTCCCAGGCCATACGGAGCCGTGTGTTCCCCTATAGCCCCCCCCGGCTGATGTCCCAGGCCATACGGAGCCGTGTGTTCCCCTATAGCCCCCCCCGGCTGATGTCCCAGGCCACAAAGAGCTGTGTTCCCCTATAGCCCCCCCCGGCTGATGTCCCAGGCCATACGGAGCCATGTGTTCCCCTATAGCCCCCCCCGGCTGATGTCCCAGGCCATACGGAGCCGTGTGTTCCCCTATAGCCCCCCCCGGCTGATGTCCCAGGCCATACGGGGCCGTGTGTTCCCCTATAGCCCCCCCCGGCTGATGTCCCAGGCCATACGGAGCCGTGTGTTCCCCTATAGCCCCCCCCGGCTGATGTCCCAGGCCATACGGGGCCGTGTGTTCCCCTATAGCCCCCCCCGGCTGATGTCCCAGGCCATACGGAGCCGTGTGTTCCCCTATAGCCCCCCCGGCTGATGTCCCAGGCCATACAGAGCTGTGTTCCCCTATAGCCCCCCCGGCTGATGTCCCAGGCCATACGGGGCCGTGTGTTCCCCTATAGCCCCCCCCGGCTGATGTCCCAGGCCATACGGGGCCGTGTGTTCCCCTATAGCCCCCCCCGGCTGATGTCCCAGGCCATACGGAGCCGTGTGTTCCCCTATAGCCCCCCCCGGCTGATGTCCCAGGCCATACGGAGCCGTAGGTTCCCCTATAGCCCTCCCGGCTGATGTCCCAGGCCATAAGGAGCCGTGTGTTCCCCTATAGCCCCCCCGGCTGATGTCCCAGGCCATACGGGGCCGTGTGTTCCCCTATAGCCCCCCCCGGCTGATGTCCCAGGCCATACGGAGCCGTGTGTTCCCCTATAGCCCCCCCCGGCTGATGTCCCAGGCCATACGGAGCCGTGTGTTCCCCTATAGCCCCCCCGGCTGATGTCCCAGGCCATACGGAGCCGTAGGTTCCCCTATAGCCCTCCCGGCTGATGTCCCAGGCCATACGGAGCCGTGTGTTCCCCTATAGCCCCCCCGGCTGATGTCCCAGGCCATACGGAGCCGTGTGTTCCCCTATAGCCCCCCCCGGCCGATGTCCCAGGCCATACGGAGCCGTGTGTTCCCCTATAGCCCCCCCCGGCCGATGTCCCAGGCCATACGGAGCCGTGTGTTCCCCTATAGCCCCCCCCGGCTGATGTCCCAGGCCATACGGGGCCGTGTGTTCCCCTATAGCCCCCCCCGGCTGATGTCCCAGGCCACAAAGAGCTGTGTTCCCCTATAGCCCCCCCCGGCTGATGTCCCAGGCCATACGGAGCCATGTGTTCCCCTATAGCCCCCCCCGGCTGATGTCCCAGGCCATACGGGGCCGTGTGTTCCCCTATAGCCCCCCCCGGCTGATGTCCCAGGCCATACGGGGCCGTGTGTTCCCCTATAGCCCCCCCCGGCTGATGTCCCAGGCCATACGGAGCCGTGTGTTCCCCTATAGCCCCCCCCGGCTGATGTCCCAGGCCATACGGAGCCGTGTGTTCCCCTATAGCCCTCCCGGCTGATGTCCCAGGCCATAAGGAGCCGTGTGTTCCCCTATAGCCCCCCCGGCTGATGTCCCAGGCCATACGGGGCCGTGTGTTCCCCTATAGCCCCCCCCGGCTGATGTCCCAGGCCATACGGAGCCGTGTGTTCCCCTATAGCCCCCCCCGGCTGATGTCCCAGGCCATACGGGGCCGTGTATTCCCCTATAGCCCCCCCCGGCTGATGTCCCAGGCCATACGGAGCCGTGTGTTCCCCTATAGCCCCCCCCGGCCGATGTCCCAGGCCATACGGAGCCGTGTGTTCCCCTATAGCCCCCCCCGGCCGATGTCCCAGGCCATACGGAGCCGTGTGTTCCCCTATAGCCCCCCCCGGCTGATGTCCCAGGCCATACGGAGCCGTAGGTTCCCCTATAGCCCCCCCGGCTGATGTCCCAGGCCATACGGAGCCGTGTGTTCCCCTATAGCCCCCCCCGGCTGATGTCCCAGGCCATACGGAGCCGTGTGTTCCCCTATAGCCCCCCCCGGCTGATGTCTCAGGCCATACGGAGCCGTGTGTTCCCCTATAGCCCCCCCGGCTGATGTCCCAGGCCATACGGAGCCGTAGGTTCCCCTATAGCCGCCCCCGGCTGATGTCCCAGGCCATACGGAGCCGTGTGTTCCCCTTTAGCTTCCCCCGGCTGATGTCCCAGGCCATACGGAGCTGTGTTCCCCTATAGCCCCCCCCGGCTGATGTCCCAGGCCATACGGAGCCGTGTGTTCCCCTATAGCCCCCCCGGCTGATGTCCCGGGCCATACGGAGCCGTGTGTTCCCCTATAGCCCCCCCCGGCTGACGTCCCAGGCCATACGGAGCCATGTGTTCCCCTATAGCCCCCCCCGGCTGACGTCCCAGGCCATACGGAGCCGTGTGTTCCCCTATTCCCCCCCCCGGCTGACGTCCCAGGCCATACGGAGCCGTGTGTTCCCCTATAGCCCCCCCCGGCTGATGTCCCAGGCCATACGGAGCCATGTGTTCCCCTATAGCCCCCCCCGGCTGACGTCCCAGGCCATACGGAGCCGTGTGTTCCCCTATAGCCCCCCCCGGCTGATGTCCCAGGCCATACGGAGCCGTGTGTTCCCCTATAGCCCCCCCCGGCCGATGTCCCAGGCCATACGGGGCCGTGTGTTCCCCTATAGCCCCCCCCGGCTGATGTCCCAGGCCATACGGAGCCGTGTGTTCCCCTATAGCCCCCCCCGGCTGATGTCCCAGGCCATACGGAGCCGTGTGTTCCCCTATTCCCCCCCCCGGCTGACGTCCCAGGCCATACGGAGCCATGTGTTCCCCTATAGCCCCCCCCGGCTGATGTCCCAGGCCATACGGAGCCATGTGTTCCCCTATAGCCCCCCCCGGCTGACGTCCCAGGCCATACGGAGCCGTGTGTTCCCCTATAGCCCCCCCCGGCCGATGTCCCAGGCCATACGGAGCCGTGTGTTCCCCTATAGCCCCCCCCGGCCGATGTCCCAGGCCATACGGAGCCGTGTGTTCCCCTATAGCCCCCCCCGGCCGATGTCCCAGGCCATACGGAGCCGTGTGTTCCCCTATAGCCCCCCCGGCTGATGTCCCGGGCCATACGGAGCCGTGTGTTCCCCTATAGTCCCCCCCGGCTGACGTCCCAGGCCATACGGAGCCGTGTGTTCCCCTATAGCCCCCCCCGGCTGACGTCCCAGGCCATACGGAGCCGTGTGTTCCCCTATTCCCCCCCCCGGCTGACGTCCCAGGCCATACGGAGCCGTGTGTTCCCCTATAGCCCCCCCCGGCTGACGTCCCAGGCCATACGGAGCCGTGTGTTCCCCTATTCCCCCCCCCGGCTGATGTCCCAGGCCATACGGAGCCGTGTGTTCCCCCATAGCCCCCCCCGGCCGATGTCCCAGGCCATACGGAGCCGTGTGTTCCCCTATAGCCCCCCCCGGCCGATGTCCCAGGCCATACGGAGCCGTGTGTTCCCCTATAGCCCCCCCCGGCTGATGTCCCAGGCCATACGGAGCCGTGTGTTCCCCTATAGCCCCCCCCGGCTGATGTCCCAGGCCATACGGAGCCGTAGGTTCCCCTATAGCCCCCCCCGGTTGATGTCCCAGGCCATACGGAGCCGTGTGTTCCCCTATAGCCCCCCCCGGCTGATGTCCCAGGCCATACGGAGCCGTGTGTTCCCCTATAGCCCCCCCGGCTGATGTCCCAGGCCATACAGAGCTGTGTTCCCCTATAGCCCCCCCGGCTGATGTCCCAGGCCATACGGGGCCGTGTGTTCCCCTATAGCCCCCCCCGGCTGATGTCCCAGGCCATACGGGGCCGTGTGTTCCCCTATAGCCCCCCCCGGCTGATGTCCCAGGCCATACGGAGCCGTGTGTTCCCCTATAGCCCCCCCCGGCTGATGTCCCAGGCCATACGGAGCCGTAGGTTCCCCTATAGCCCTCCCGGCTGATGTCCCAGGCCATAAGGAGCCGTGTGTTCCCCTATAGCCCCCCCGGCTGATGTCCCAGGCCATACGGGGCCGTGTGTTCCCCTATAGCCCCCCCCGGCTGATGTCCCAGGCCATACGGAGCCGTGTGTTCCCCTATAGCCCCCCCCGGCTGATGTCCCAGGCCATACGGAGCCGTGTGTTCCCCTATAGCCCCCCCGGCTGATGTCCCAGGCCATACGGAGCCGTAGGTTCCCCTATAGCCCTCCCGGCTGATGTCCCAGGCCATACGGAGCCGTGTGTTCCCCTATAGCCCCCCCGGCTGATGTCCCAGGCCATACGGAGCCGTGTGTTCCCCTATAGCCCCCCCCGGCCGATGTCCCAGGCCATACGGAGCCGTGTGTTCCCCTATAGCCCCCCCCGGCCGATGTCCCAGGCCATACGGAGCCGTGTGTTCCCCTATAGCCCCCCCCGGCTGATGTCCCAGGCCATACGGGGCCGTGTGTTCCCCTATAGCCCCCCCCGGCTGATGTCCCAGGCCACAAAGAGCTGTGTTCCCCTATAGCCCCCCCCGGCTGATGTCCCAGGCCATACGGAGCCATGTGTTCCCCTATAGCCCCCCCCGGCTGATGTCCCAGGCCATACGGGGCCGTGTGTTCCCCTATAGCCCCCCCCGGCTGATGTCCCAGGCCATACGGGGCCGTGTGTTCCCCTATAGCCCCCCCCGGCTGATGTCCCAGGCCATACGGAGCCGTGTGTTCCCCTATAGCCCCCCCCGGCTGATGTCCCAGGCCATACGGAGCCGTGTGTTCCCCTATAGCCCTCCCGGCTGATGTCCCAGGCCATAAGGAGCCGTGTGTTCCCCTATAGCCCCCCCGGCTGATGTCCCAGGCCATACGGGGCCGTGTGTTCCCCTATAGCCCCCCCCGGCTGATGTCCCAGGCCATACGGAGCCGTGTGTTCCCCTATAGCCCCCCCCGGCTGATGTCCCAGGCCATACGGGGCCGTGTATTCCCCTATAGCCCCCCCCGGCTGATGTCCCAGGCCATACGGAGCCGTGTGTTCCCCTATAGCCCCCCCCGGCCGATGTCCCAGGCCATACGGAGCCGTGTGTTCCCCTATAGCCCCCCCCGGCCGATGTCCCAGGCCATACGGAGCCGTGTGTTCCCCTATAGCCCCCCCCGGCTGATGTCCCAGGCCATACGGAGCCGTAGGTTCCCCTATAGCCCCCCCGGCTGATGTCCCAGGCCATACGGAGCCGTGTGTTCCCCTATAGCCCCCCCCGGCTGATGTCCCAGGCCATACGGAGCCGTGTGTTCCCCTAGAGCCCCCCCCGGCTGATGTCTCAGGCCATACGGAGCCGTGTGTTCCCCTATAGCCCCCCCGGCTGATGTCCCAGGCCATACGGAGCCGTAGGTTCCCCTATAGCCGCCCCCGGCTGATGTCCCAGGCCATACGGAGCCGTGTGTTCCCCTTTAGCTTCCCCCGGCTGATGTCCCAGGCCATACGGAGCTGTGTTCCCCTATAGCCCCCCCCGGCTGATGTCCCAGGCCATACGGAGCCGTGTGTTCCCCTATAGCCCCCCCGGCTGATGTCCCGGGCCATACGGAGCCGTGTGTTCCCCTATAGCCCCCCCCGGCTGACGTCCCAGGCCATACGGAGCCATGTGTTCCCCTATAGCCCCCCCCGGCTGACGTCCCAGGCCATACGGAGCCGTGTGTTCCCCTATTCCCCCCCCCGGCTGACGTCCCAGGCCATACGGAGCCGTGTGTTCCCCTATAGCCCCCCCCGGCTGATGTCCCAGGCCATACGGAGCCATGTGTTCCCCTATAGCCCCCCCCGGCTGACGTCCCAGGCCATACGGAGCCGTGTGTTCCCCTATAGCCCCCCCCGGCTGATGTCCCAGGCCATACGGAGCCGTGTGTTCCCCTATAGCCCCCCCCGGCCGATGTCCCAGGCCATACGGGGCCGTGTGTTCCCCTATAGCCCCCCCCGGCTGATGTCCCAGGCCATACGGAGCCGTGTGTTCCCCTATAGCCCCCCCCGGCTGATGTCCCAGGCCATACGGAGCCGTGTGTTCCCCTATTCCCCCCCCCGGCTGACGTCCCAGGCCATACGGAGCCATGTGTTCCCCTATAGCCCCCCCCGGCTGATGTCCCAGGCCATACGGAGCCATGTGTTCCCCTATAGCCCCCCCCGGCTGACGTCCCAGGCCATACGGAGCCGTGTGTTCCCCTATAGCCCCCCCCGGCTGATGTCCCAGGCCATACGGAGCCGTGTGTTCCCCTATAGCCCCCCCCGGCCGATGTCCCAGGCCATACGGAGCCGTGTGTTCCCCTATAGCCCCCCCCGGCTGATGTCCCAGGCCATACGGAGCCGTGTGTTCCCCTATAGCCCCCCCCGGCTGATGTCCCAGGCCATAAGGAGCCGTGTGTTCCCCTATAGCCCCCCCCGGCTGATGTCCCAGGCCATACGGAGCCGTGTGTTCCCCTATAGCCCCCCCCGGCTGATGTCCCAGGCCATACGGAGCCGTGTGTTCCCCTATAGCCCCCCCCGGCCGATGTCCCAGGCCATACGGAGCCGTGTGTTCCCCTATAGCCCCCCCCGGCCGATGTCCCAGGCCATACGGAGCCGTGTGTTCCCCTATAGCCCCCCCGGCTGATGTCCCGGGCCATACGGAGCCGTGTGTTCCCCTATAGTCCCCCCCGGCTGACGTCCCAGGCCATACGGAGCCGTGTGTTCCCCTATAGCCCCCCCCGGCTGACGTCCCAGGCCATACGGAGCCGTGTGTTCCCCTATTCCCCCCCCCGGCTGACGTCCCAGGCCATACGGAGCCGTGTGTTCCCCTATAGCCCCCCCCGGCTGACGTCCCAGGCCATACGGAGCCGTGTGTTCCCCTATAGCCCCCCCCGGCTGATGTCCCAGGCCATACGGAGCCGTGTGTTCCCCCATAGCCCCCCCCGGCCGATGTCCCAGGCCATACGGAGCCGTGTGTTCCCCTATAGCCCCCCCCGGCCGATGTCCCAGGCCATACGGAGCCGTGTGTTCCCCTATAGCCCCCCCCGGCTGATGTCCCAGGCCATACGGAGCCGTGTGTTCCCCTATAGCCCCCCCCGGCTGATGTCCCAGGCCATACGGAGCCGTAGGTTCCCCTATAGCCCCCCCCGGCTGATGTCCCAGGCCATACGGAGCCGTGTGTTCCCCTATAGCCCTCCCGGCTGATGTCCCAGGCCATACGGAGCCGTGTGTTCCCCTATAGCCCCCCCCGGCTGATGTCCCAGGCCATACGGAGCCGTGTGTTCCCCTATAGCCCCCCCCGGCTGATGTCCCAGGCCATACGGAGCCGTGTGTTCCCCTATAGCCCCCCCCGGCCGATGTCCCAGGCCATACGGAGCCGTGTGTTCCCCTATAGCCCCCCCCGGCCGATGTCCCAGGCCATACGGAGCCGTGTGTTCCCCTATAGCCCCCCCCGGCCGATGTCCCAGGCCATACGGGGCCGTGTGTTCCCCTATAGCCCCCCCCGGCCGATGTCCCAGGCCATACGGGGCCGTGTGTTCCCCTATAGCCCCCCCCGGCTGATGTCCCAGGCCATACGGAGCCGTGTGTTCCCCTATAGCCCCCCCCCGGCTGATGTCCCAGGCCATACGGAGCCGTGTGTTCCCCTATAGCCCCCCCGGCTGATGTCCCAGGCCATATGGAGCCTTGTGTTCCCCTATAGCCCCCCCCGGCTGATGTCCCAGGCCATACGGAGCCGTGTGTTCCCCTATAGCCCCCCCCGGCTGATGTCCCAGGCCATACGGAGCCGTGTGTTCCCCTATAGCCCCCCCCGGCCGATGTCCCAGGCCATACGGAGCCGTGTGTTCCCCTATAGCCCCCCCCGGCCGATGTCCCAGGCCATACGGAGCCGTGTGTTCCCCTATAGCCCCCCCCGGCCGATGTCCCAGGCCATACGGAGCCGTGTGTTCCCCTATAGCCCCCCCCGGCCGATGTCCCAGGCCATACGGAGCCGTGTGTTCCCCTATAGCCCCCCCCGGCCGATGTCCCAGGCCATACGGAGCCGTGTGTTCCCCTATAGCCCCCCCCGGCCGATGTCCCAGGCCATACGGGGCCGTGTGTTCCCCTATAGCCCCCCCCGGCCGATGTCCCAGGCCATACGGAGCCGTGTGTTCCCCTATAGCCCCCCCCCGGCCGATGTCCCAGGCCATACGGAGCCGTGTGTTCCCCTATAGCCCCCCCCCGGCCGATGTCCCAGGCCATACGGAGCCGTGTGTTCCCCTATAGCCCCCCCGGCTGATGTCCCAGGCCATACGGAGCCGTGTGTTCCCCTATAGCCCCCCCCCGGCTGATGTCCCAGGCCATACGGAGCCGTGTGTTCCCCTATAGCCCCCCCCGGCTGATGTCCCAGGCCATACGGAGCCGTGTGTTCCCCTATAGCCCCCCCCCGGTTGATGTCCCAGGCCATACGGAGCCGTGTGTTCCCCTATAGCCCCCCCATTAACCCCTTGCTCCCCGGTGCACGGATGGGCAGAGTGGGGGGTGTGGGGGGGGGGGTGCCCAGGCTCCTCCCCCTCCCGGTGGGGCGTCACGGCTGGGGGGGTCCGGGGGGGGGAGGGGGGGGAAGGTCCCGTTAACCCCCTTCGTGTCCGGGGCTCCGCCCGGTGAATGGGGCGGCGGTCAGTGCGGGGGGGGGGGCGGTGGAGGAGGAGGAGGGGGTGGAGGAAGGCGAGGGGCGGGGCGGGGGCGGGGCGGGGGGGGGCAGCGCTCCGCCACTCCGCGGCCGCGAGCACGGGGGGGGTCGCAGCGCCATGAAGGTACCGGGGCGGGGCGGGGGGGGGGGGCTCGTTTTGGGGTGTTTCCCCGTGTTTCGCCCAATTTGGGGGGGGGGGGGTGTGGGGAAACTGAGGCCGCGGCCCCCCCGTGTCCCGCCGCGCGCGCTCCCAGCGGCTCCCCCCCGGCGTGTCGCTGTCCCCCTCGTGTCCCCCCCCCTCCCCCGTGTCCCCCCCCCTCCCACGGCCACGGGAAGCGGCTCTTGTGTGCGCGGAAGCCGGGGCGGGCCCGGCCCATCCTCGCGCCGCCCGTGGGTCGCGGAGCCGCTCCCGGAGCCGGTCCCGGCCCCCCCCGGCCCCCCCCCGGCCCCCCCGAGCCCCCCCCACCCCCCGCCATGAAGCCCCCCCGGCGCGGTGGGGACGCTGCTGCGGGCGCTCGGCCGCCGCGACGGCACCGCCACGGTAATGCGGGGGGGGGGGGGGGGAGTGTGTGTGTGGGGGGGGGTGTCCCGCGTGGGGGGTGTCGCGCGTGGGAAGCGAGGGGAATTGCGGCGGGACCCCCCCCCCCCTCTCCACGGCGTCACCCCCTGGTTTTGCCCGTGGGACCCCCACCCCCCCACCTCACCCCCCCCCCTTCTCCCCACGCGTGACGCGAGTTGGCCGGGACTCAGCCGGGTGGGCTGCGGCGGGGGGGTGGCGGCGCTGCAACCCCCCCCCCCAAGCTGCTTTCCCACGCCCCCCCCCCCCGCTGTCCCCCCACTCCCCCCACCCACGCCTCCCCTCCTCCTCCTCTTTTCCCACGCTCCCCCCCCACGCCCCCCCACTCTCCCCCTTTTCCACTTTCCCTGTTTTCCCACGGCCCCCCCACGCTCCCCCCACGCCCCTTTTCCCGCTCTCCCCCCTTTCCCACGCTGCCCCCCCCACTCTCCCCCTCTCCCACGCCCCCCCCGCCCGTGGGAGCCGGCGGGGCCGTCCCGGGGGGGGGGTCGGGCCGCTCCCGCCCCCGGGGCCCCGTTTCCTGGGCTTGTCCCGGCCCCGCTTCCTGCGGCGGGACACGGCGTCCCCGGCCGGGGGCCAGGACACGCGGGGGGGGGACACGGGGGAGGGACGACACGGCGGGGGGGTGACACTTGGGAGGGCGCCGAGGGGACACGGGGGGGGCCCTGGGGACAGCCGGCCGTGGAGCAGCCCACGCTGTTGGTACCCACGGGCCCCCCCCCGCGGCTCAGCCCCTCCCGTGGGGGGACGGGGGGGGGGGGGTCCGTGCCGTAGTTTCCCCCCGTGGGGCGCCGCGGGGGTGCGTGGGGCAGGGCCCGCGTGGGTCCGCGTGTCCCTGCGCCCATCAGAGTCCCCACACGGGGGGGGGCGGGGGGCACGGGTCCCTGCACCCCCACCCGTGCCCCTCCCCACGCCCACGGGTGTCCATCCCCCAGCCCCGGCAGCCCCCCGCGCCCCACAGCTTCCGGGAGAAGGCGTTTCGGCGGGGGGGGGCGTGCGCTGCCTGCGGGGAGCCCCTCGGCCCCCAGGGCCTCATCTGCAGAGGTGACCCCCCCGGGACCCCCCCACGGGACCCCCCCCCGGGACCCCCCGACCCCCCACGGGATCCCCGGACCCACCCCGCGACCCCTCGACCCCCCCCGGGACCCCCGGGACCCCCCCCGGGACCCCCCGGAACCA
>JAVHSO010000326.1:0-21753 GCA_031468815.1 Morus bassanus
TGGCCTGAAGGGCGGGAGCGGCGGCCAATGATAGCGCGGGAGGCGAGGTGAGCGGGAGGTGGGGCGAGCGGAAGTGGCGTCATCGCGGCCCGCCGGAAGCGATGGCGGAGTGGGGGGAGATGGCGGATGGGGCCGGGATGGCGGAGCGGGAGGAGTCGCTACCGGAGCCGGAGCCGGAGCCGGGGCCGGAGCCGGGGCCGGGGCCGGGGCTGGGGCCGGAGCCGGAGCCGGAGCCGCCTGGAGCGGGGCCGGAGCGGCCTGAGCTGCGCTTCGTGAGTGCGGGGAGGGGGAGAATCCCCGGGGGCGGGGCCTGTCCCCGTGTCCCCCCCACGCCCCCCGTGTGTCCCCCCCACGCCCCCCGTGTCCCCCCCCACGCCCCCCGTGTCCCTGTCCCTGTGTCCCCCCCCGCCCCCCCGTGTCCCTGCCCCCCCCGTGCCCCCCCACGCCCCCCGTGCCCCCCCACGCCCCCCGTGTCCCCCCCCACGCCCCCCGTGTCCCTGTCCCTGTGTCCCCCCCCCGCCCGTGTCCCTGTCCCTGTGTCCCCCCGTGCCCCCCCCGTGTCCCTGTCCCCGTGCCCCCCCACGCCCGTGTCCCTGTCCCCGTGTCCCCCCCCCGTGTCCCTGCCCCCCCCGTGTCCCTGTCCCCGTGTCCCCCCCCACGCCCCCCGTGTCCCTGTCCCCGTGTCCCCCCCCACGCCCCCCGTGTCCCCCCCATGCCCCCCGTGTCCCTGTCCCCACGTCTGTCCCCGCGTCCCCTCTCAAGGCCGTGGCCCATCCCTGTCTCCGTGTCCCCCCGTGTCCCCCCCGTGTCCCTGTCCCCCCCCACCTGGCCCTGCTGCCGTCCCTGTCCCCTCTTGCTGTCCCTCCCTGTCCCCGCTGCTCTGTGTCCCCGTCACCCCCTGTGCCGACCCCCCATCCCCATCGCCCCTTGGCCCCGTCACCCCTCGCTCTGGCTCGCTGTCACACCTTTGTCCCTGTCACCTCTCATGCCCTGTCCCTGCTGTCCCTCACGCTGGGTCCCTGTCCCCACTGTCCCCATCACCCCTCGCTCCCTGTCCCTGTCACCCCCTGTCGCCCCTCGCTCCCTGTCCCCATCTCCCCCCGTCCCTGTTACCCCCTGTCCTTGTCATCCTCTCTTGTTCCTCCCTGTGTCCCTGTCCCCATCGCCCTGTGTCCCTGTCCCCCCTTGTTCTTGCTCCCGGTGTCCCTGTCCCTTCTCCCTCTCTGTGCCCATCACCCCTTGTTTCTGCTCCCTGTGTCCCTGCCACCCCTCGCTCCCTGTCCCTGTCACCCCCTGTCCCCCCTCTGTCCCTGTCCCCTATTCTTGTTCCCTGTGTCCCTGTCCCCATTGCCCCGTGTCCCTGTCCCCTCTCACTCCCTGTCTCCATCACCCCTCGTTTCTGCTCCCTGTCCCCCCTCTCTCCCTGTCACCCCTGTCCCTGTCACCCCTTGTTTCTACTCCCCATGTCCCTGTCCCCCCTTTCTCCCTGTCCCTGTCACCCCTTGTTCTTGCCCCTGGTGTCCCTGTCCCCATGTCCCTGTCCCTTCTCCCTCCTTGTGCCCATCACCCCTCGTTTCTGCTCCCTGTCACCCCCTGTCCCCACCTCGCTCCCTGTCCTTGTCACCCCCTGTCCCCCCTTTCTCCCTGTCCCCCCTTCTTCTTGTTCCCTGTGTCCCTGTCCCCATCGCCCCATGTCCCTGTGCCCGTCCCCTCCTTGTCACCCCCCCGTCCCCGTCGCCCCTCGGTGTCCCCCAGCGCCGCTGTCCCCGTGTGTGTCCCCAGGAGGAGGAGGACGTTCAGCACGAGGAGGAGCTGCTGCGCAACCCCTTCTCGGTGCGGCGCTGGCTGCGCTACGCCCAGGCCCGGCAGAAGGGGCCGCGCCACCGCCTCAACCTCCTCTTCGAGCGCGCCCTCAGGGAGCTCCCCGGCAGGTGGGGGGGCCGGGGGGGGGCCTGGGGGGGCGCCGCGTGGGGATGGGGATGGCTGGGGGGGCACCTTTGGGGGACAGGGACATCCTGGGGGGGGCACCTTGGGGGAATGGGGGGGCACTGTGGGGGGACGGGAACATCCTGGGGGGGGTACCTCAGGGGACAGGGATGTCCTGGGAGGGACGGGGACATCCAGGGTGTCCTCGGGGGGGACGGGGACATCTGGGGGGACACCCTGGGGGGGGATGGGGACCTCCTGGGGGGGGATGGGGACCTCCTGGGGGTTCACCCCCGGGGGACGGGGACATCCGTGGTGTCCTCGGGGAGGATGGGAGCACCTCAGGGACAGGGATCTCAGGGTCCCCTTGGGGGGCAGTGGGGGGGGACACGGGGACCTCTGGGGTGCCCCTGTGGGGCGGGGGGGGGACACCCTTGGTCCCCTCCTGAGGGACAAGGGGGTGACAGGGCCAAGCTGGGTTCCCTCACGGGTGACAGGGCCACGCTGTGTTCCCTTACGAGGCAGGGGGTGACACGGATGTGCCAGGTCATCTTACGGGGCAAGTGGGTGACAAGGGACATCCCGGGTCCCCTCACGGGGCAGGGGTGGGGGTGGCAGGGCCCTCCTGGGTCCCCTCACGGGTGGCAAGGGACATTCTGTGTCCCCTCAATGGGGCAGGTGGGTGACAGGGACCTCCTGGGTCCCTTCGTAGGTGACAAGGGACCTCCTGGGTCCCCTCATGGGTGACGAGGGACATCCCATGTTGCCTCGTGGGGCAGGGGGAGAGGTGACAAGGACCTCCAAGGTCTTGTCATGGGTGACAGGGACATTCTGTGTCCCCTCAATGGGGCATGTAGGTGACAGGGACACCCTGGGTCCCTTCGTAGGTGACAAGGGACCTCCTGGGTCCCCTCATGGGTGACAAGGGACACTTTGGGCCCCCTCACCGGGGGGAGTGGTGACAAGGACCGCCCGTGTCCTCTCGGGGGGTGGCAGCAGTGACCCGTGTGTCCCCCCCCAGTTACAAGCTGTGGTACCAGTACCTGCGGCAGCGGCGGCAGCAGGTGAAGGGGCGCTGCCCCACCGACCCCGCCTACGAGGAGGCCAACGCCTGCCACGAGCGCGCCCTCGTCTTCATGCACAAGGTGGGGACACTGGGGGACACGGGGACATGGGGGGGACACAGGCAGCTGGTGGGGGTGTGGGGGGGGAGCTGGAAGCGGGGAAGGGGATGTGGGGAGGAGCTGGGGGGCCGGCAATGTTGGGGGGGACGTGGAGCCCCACAGCTGCCCCCATAAGCCCCCCCCAGCCCCACAAGTGCCCCCACCCCCCCACCTGTAGCTGCCTTTAAAAGCCCCCCCCAGCCCTATAACTTCTCCCCCAGCCCCACAGCTGCTCCTCTACACCTTCCCAGCCCCACATCTCCCCCCACAACTCCCCCCACAAGCCCCACAACTCCCCCCACAAGCCCCTCCCCAGCCCCACAGCTACCCCACAAGCCCCACAACTCCCCCCACAAGCCCCTCCCCAGCCCCACAACTACCCTACAAGCTCCACAACTCCCCCCAGAAGCCCCTCCCCAGCCCCACAACTACCCCACAAGCCCCACAGCTCCCCCCACAAGCTCCTCCCCAGCCCCACAAGCCTCTCCCAGCCCCATAACCGCTCCCCGTGCCCCACAGATGCCCCGCATCTGGCTGGATTACTGCCAGTTCCTGGTGGAGCAGGGCCGGATCACGCGGACGCGCCGTACCTTCGACCGGGCCCTGCGGGCGCTGCCCATCACCCAGCACCACCGCATCTGGCCCCTCTACCTCCAGTTCGTGCGCCGCTACCCCCTGCCTGAGACCGCCGTCCGCGTCTACCGTCGCTACCTGAAGGTACCCGCTGGCACCCCGGGGCGGCGGCACAGCCGGTGGTGTCGCCCCAGGGCGGTGGCACACGGTCCTGGGGGGTGGCGGGGGCTCAGGAGGTGGTTTGGGTGGTGGGAGGGGGATGTGGGGGACGGGGGATGTGGGGACAGGGTGGCACGAGGGACGCGGGGGATGTCGAGAGGGGTGGGGAGAGCAGGAGGGGTTGGGGACACGGGGTAGGGACGGGGGACACGGGGTAGGGGCGTAGGGCAGAGGTGACACAGGGCAGAGACAGGTGACAGGGTCATGGAGCAGGGACAGAGGGGATGGGACAGCACAGAGATGGTGGCAGGTCCTTGTAGTAGGGATGGGGCAGTAGAGGTGACACCAGGCAGGGTTGGGGACACCGCATGGGACCGAGGGGACACTGGGGATGGGGACGGAGGAGTCAAGGAGCAGGAGCAGAAGTGACAGGGACACACGGGGCAGGGACAGAAGTGACAGTGTACGGACAGCAGTGGCAGGGGCACATGAGGAGAGGCAGGGGTGACACAGCAGGGACAGAGGTGGCATGGGACAAGGAGAGGTGGCAGGGACACACAGAGCAGGGACAGAGAGGACCCAAAGCAAGGACGGTGGTGGCAGAGGTGACACAGAGCAAGGACAGAGGCAGAAGGGACGCAGGGGAGGGACAGAGGTGATACAGGATGGGGACAGAGGCGGTGGGGACACGGAGCAGGGGTGGAGGTGACATGGGGAGGGGCAGAGGTGGCACAGGGCAGAGACAGGTGGTAGGGGCAAAGGGTGGGGACAGAGGTGGCACAGAGCAGGGACGAGGTGACACAGGGTGGGGACAGAGGTGGCACAGAACAGGGATGGGGGTGACACAGGGTGGGGACAGAGGTGGCGTGGAACAGGGATGGGGGTGACACAGGGTGGGGACAGAGGTGGCGTGGAGCGGGGACGGGGTGGCGCGGAGCGGGGACAGAGGTGGCGCGGAGCGGGGACAGAGGTGGCACAGGGGAGGGACAGAGGTGGCACAGGGGAGGGACAGAGGTGGCGTGGAGCGGGGACAGAGGTGGCGCGGAACAGGGATGGGGGTGACACAGGGTGGGGACAGAGGTGGCGTGGAGCGGGGACGGGGTGACACAGGGTGGGGACAGAGGTGGCGCGGAGCGGGGACAGGGTGACGCGGAGCGGGGACAGAGGTGGCACAGGGGAGGGACAGAGGTGGCACAGGGGAGGGACAGAGGTGGCGCGGAGCGGGGACAGAGGTGGCGCGGAGCGGGGACGGGGTGACACAGGGTGGGGACAGAGGTGGCGCGGAGCGGGGACGGGGTGGCGCGGAGCAGGGACAGAGGTGGCGCGGAGCTGGGATGGGGTGACGCGGAGCAGGGACAGAGGTGGCACAGGGGAGGGACAGAGGTGGCGCGGAGCGGGGACAGAGGTGGCGCGGAGCGGGGACGGGGTGACACAGGGTGAGGACAGAGGTGGCACGGAGCGGGGACGGAGGTGACGGTGGGTCCTTACGGAAGGGACGGGGCAGTTTGGGTGACACCAGACGGGGGGGGGGGGGGGGCGGACACAGGCCAGGGGTGGAGGGGACTGAGGGGACGTTGGGGACACGGGGGAGGGGACATTGGGGACAAGCCCTGAGTGTCCCCTCTGCAGCTGAGCCCCGAGAGCGCGGAGGAGTACGTGGCGTACCTGCGCTCCGTCGGGCGCCTGGACGAGGCTGCCGTGCGCCTGGCCCGCCTCGTTAACGATGAGCGCTTCGTCTCCAAGGAGGGCAAGTCTAATTACCAGGTGGGTGCCCTCGGGGGGCACCCCTGGGTGCTGGGGGGGCACCTGGTGGGTGCCAGGGAGCTTGGAGAGGGGGTCTGAGAGGCACCAGGAGGTGCTGGAGGGGTGACAAGGGGCTGGGGCACCCATGGGTGCTGAGGGGGCACCCATGGGTGGCAGGGACTGCTCAGGGGGCCTGGGGGCTACCCCTGGGTGCTGGGGGGGGACAGGGGTGCTGGGGAGTGCCTTGTGGGTGCCGGGGAGCTCGGGGAGGGGGAGAGGGGGTCTGAGGGACACCAGGAGGTGCTGGAGGGGTGACAGGGGCTGGGGCACCCATGGGTGCTGAGGGGGCACCGTTGGGGGGCAGGGACTACTCAGGGGGGCTGGGGGGGGGGGGCACCCAGGGTGTGCTGGGGGGTCCTGAGGGTGCCTGGGAGGTTCTCGGGGTGCTGATGCCCCCTGCCCCCCCCCGCCTCCCCCAGCTGTGGCAGGAGCTGTGTGAGCTGCTCTCCCAGCACCCGGAGTGTGTGCTGGGGCGGTCGCAGTCTGTGCTGAGGGGCACCCACGGGTGCTGTGGGTCCCAAGGGTGCCCAGGAGGCTCTGGGGGTCCCCTCGGGGTGCTGACCCCCCTGTCCCCCCCCCAGCTGTGGCAGGAGCTGTGTGAACTGTTCTCCCAGCACCCAGAGCAGGTGCTGGGGGTCTCAATGGGTGCTGGGAGGGTCCCAGTGGGTGCTGAGGGGCACCCACGGGTGCTGTGGGGTCCCAAGGGTGCCCAGGAGGTTCTGGGGGTCCCCTCGGGGTGCTGACCCCCCTTGTCCCCCCCCCCCAGCTGTGGCAGGAGCTGTGCGAGCTGCTCTCCCAGCACCCGGAGCGGGTGCGCTCGCTGGACGCGGGGGCCATCATCCGGGGGGGGCTCACCCGCTTCACCGACCAGCTGGGCCGGCTCTGGGGCGCCCTGGCCGACTGCTACATCCGCAGCGGCCACTTCGAGAAGGTGACATGTCCCCAGCTGCCACCCGCGGGCCACCCCTGGTCACCCACCTGCCCGGGACCACCACGGTCCTGGGTTTCTGTCCTCCGTCCCACCCCAGGGCCACCATGACCCTGGTTCCCTGACCCCGAACCACCCCAGGGCCACCATGGTCCCAGGTTTCTGTCCCCTCTGCCACCGCAGCGCCACCGCAGCACCCGTCCCTGGTCCCTAAACCACCCCAGGGCCACCCCAGATCCCTGTCCCCCACCCCAGAGCCACTCCAGGGCCAACACAGCCCCTGTCCCCCACTGCCACCGGTCCCAGGCTTCCAGCCTCACCTTGCCCCAGGGCCACCCCCGCCCCTGTCCCCACGTCATCCAGGGCCACCCCCACCTGTGTCCCCTGTCCCCACGTCACCCAGGGCCACCAGCCCCCCTGGTCCATGTCACCCATGCCCCCACCGCCCCGGTCCCCTGTCCCCCCGTCACCCAGGGCCACCACCACCCGTGTCCCCTGTCCCCATGTCACCCAGGGCCGTCCCCATGTCACCCAGGGCCACCCCCACGTCACCTGGGGCCACCACCCCTCCAGGTCCCCTGTCCCCACATCACCCGGGACCACCACCCCTCCAGGTCCCCATCCCCACGTCACCCAGGGCCACCAGCCCCCTGGTCCACGTCACCCAGGCCCCCACCGCCCCAGTTCCCTGTCCCCATGTCACCCAGGGCCAACACCACCACCCAGGTCCCCTGTCCCCACGTCACCTAGGGCCACCCTTGTCCCCACGTCACCTAGGGCCACCCCCGGTCCCCACATCCCCATGTCACCCGGGGCCACCACCCCTCCAGGTCCCCATCCCCACGTCACCTAGGGCCACCAGCCCCCCCGGTCCCCTGTCCCCCCCCTGACCCACCCCCCCGTGGGAGCTCCGTCCTGTCCCCGTCCCTGTCCCCAGCGCGCTGTCCCCGCAGGCCCGGGACGTCTACGAGGAGGCGGTGCAGACGGTGATGACGGTGCGGGACTTCACCCAGGTCTTCGACAGCTACGCCCAGTTCGAGGAGAGCGTCATCGCCGCCAAGATGGAGACGGTGGCGGAGCTGGGCAGGGAGGAGGACGGTGAGTTTTGGGGTGCCTGGGGTGCCCTGCCTCAGTTTTGCCCCAAAATAGGGTGCATTTGGGGGTGCCCTGCCTCAGTTCCCCCCAAAAAGAGTCACTTTGGGGGTGCCCTGCCTCAGTTTCCCCACCTGCGGGGCTTCCCCGGCACCCCCGGCCTATCGCGGGCTGCCCAGCGCCCCACAGGGGTCCCCGACATGCCGTCCCCACACCTGGTGTCCCCTGATGCCCTGTCTCATCATCCCCGGGTGTCCCCTGACACCCTGTCCCCACCCCGGGGGATGCCCAGTGCCCCGTGTGGGTGCCAGACACACTGTCCCCATGTGCCCCCTGGTCGCTGTCCTGTCCCCGGGTGTCCCCTGACACCCCGTCCCCACCCGGGGGGTGCCCAGCACCCTTGGAGGGTCCTGGTCACCCCGTCCTGTCCCCGGGTGTCCCCAACCCCCTGTCCCCACCCCGGGGGATGCCCAGCACCCCTAATAGGTGCCAGACACACTGTTTTCATGTGTCCCTGGGTCACTGTCCTGTCCCCGGGTCACTGTCCTGTCCCCGGGTGTCCCCAGCTCTCCGTCCCCACCCTGGGGGATGCCCAGCACCCCACATGGGTGCCAGACACCTTGTCCCTGGGTGTCCCCTGGTCACCCTGTCCTGTCCCTGGGTGTCCCCAACCCCCTGTCCCTACCCCAGGGGATGCCCAGCACCCTTGGAGGGTCCTGGGCACCTTGTCCTGTCCCTGGGTGTCCCCAGACCCCACGTGGGTGCCGGTCCCCCCATCGCCGCGTGTCCCCATGTCACTGCGTCCCTGACACCGTGTCCCCACGCTGTCCCCAGAGGAGGTGGAGCTGGAGCTGCGGCTGGCCCGCTTCGAGCAGCTGATGGCCCGGCGCCCGCTGCTGCTCAACAGCGTCCTGCTGCGCCAGAACCCCCACAACGTCCACGAGTGGCACAAGCGGGTGCAGCTCTACCAGGGGCGCCCCGAGCAGGTGGGGGGACGCGGTGGGGGGACACGGCGGGGGGACGGTCAGAGCCGGGGCAGAGCGCGACCAGGGGACACGGGGTGGGGGCTGGGGACACGTGGGGACACGGGGGTGGGTGTAGGGGATACGGGGGTGGGTGTAGGGGGGATATGGGGTGGGTGTAGGGGACACCCTGGGGACACCGGGGTGGGTGTAGGGGACACCTGGGGACACCGGGGTGGGTGTAGGGGACACCCTGGGGACGCGGGGGTGGGTGTAGCGGGGATATGGGGTGGGTGTAGCGGGGATATGGGGTGGGTGTAGGGGACACCTGGGGGCGTGGGGGTGGGTGTAGGGAACACCTGGGGGCATGGGGGTGGGTGTAGGGGACACCTGGGGACACCGGGGTGGGTGTAGGGGACACCCTGGGGACGCGGGGGTGGGTGTAGCGGGGATATGGGGTGGGTGTAGCGGGGATATGGGGTGGGTGTAGGGGACACCTGGGGGCGTGGGGGTGGGTGTAGGGAACACCTGGGGGCATGGGGGTGGGTGTAGGGGACACCTGGGGACACCGGGGTGGGTGTAGGGGACACCCTGGGGACGCGGGGGTGGGTGTAGGGGGGATATGGGGTGGGTGTAGGGGACACCTGGGGGCGTGGGGGTGGGTGTAGGGAACACCTGGGGGCATGGGGGTGGGTGTAGGGGACACCCTGGGGACACACAGGGGTGGGTGTAGGGGACACCCTGGGGACACCGGGGTGGGTGTAGGAGATATGTGGGGACACCGAGATACGTATAGGGGACACATGGGGACTGATGGCTGTCAGGGGACACGTAGGGACACTAGCGTATGTATAGGGTGACACAAAGACATTGGGGTGGCTTTAGAGGGACGTGGGGACACTGGGGTGTGTATGGGGGACATGTGGGAACACTGTGGTGGCTCTCAGGGGATGCCTGGGGGCAGCAGGGTGTGTATAGGGGACACACAGGGACTTTAGGGTAGGTATAGGGGAGACACATGGGGACAGTGGGGTGCGTGGGGGCGGTGACATGTTTGGGGGTTCAGAGGTGTCCCCAACGTGTCCCCAACGTGTCCCCAGATCATCAACACCTACACGGAGGCTGTCCGCACTGTGGACCCCTTCAAGGCGACGGGGCGCCCGCACGGGCTGTGGGTGGCCTTTGCCCGCTTCTACGAGGACAACGGGCAGCTGGACGACGTGAGCGGGGACCCCCCGTTGTCCCCTCCCCTGGGGGACACCCCCAACCCCTGGCTGTCACCCCCCATGTCCCCCAAGCCTTGAACGTCACCCCCCGTGTCCCCCAAGCCCCGAATGTTCCCCCCTCGTCCCCCAAGCCCTGAGCGTCACCCCCGTGTCCCCCAACGCCTGAGCGTCACCCCATGTACCCCAGACCCTGACTGCTCTTGTTGTCCCTCGAACCCTGCCTGTCCCCCTCTGTCCCCCCCGAACCCTGACAGACCCTCCTGTCCCCCCCAAATCCTCAGTGTCCCCCTGAACCCTGCCTGGTCCCTGTGCCCCTAAACCCTGCCTGTCCCCCACGTCCCCTAAACCCTGCCTGTCCCCCCACGTCCCCCAAACCCTGATTGTCCCCCCCGGTGTCCCCCGCACCCCCTGACTGTCCCCTCTGTCCCCAGGCCCGCACCATCCTGACCAAAGCCACCCGCGTCCGCTTCCGGCAAGTGGAGGACCTGGCGGCTGTCTGGTGCGAGTTCGGGGAGATGGAGCTGCGCCACGAGAACTACGACGAGGCCCTGCGCATCCTCCGGGTCCGCCGCGGGGAGGGGTCCCCCTGCCACGGGGAGCGGTGCCGGGGGGGGCACAGCCGGACACCGGGGTCCCCCTGCCGCGGGGGCACAGCCGGACACCGGGGTCCCCCTGCCGTGGGGAGGGGCCCCTCTGCCGCGGGGGCACAGCCGGACGCAGGGGTCCCCCTGCCGCGGGGAGCGGTGCCGGGGGGGGCACAGCCGGACACCGGGGTCCCCCTGCTGCGGGGAGGGGTCCCCCTGCTGCGGGGAGGGGTCCCCCTGCTGCGGGGAGGGGCCCCTCTGCTGCGGGGAGGGGCCCCTCTGCCGCGGGGGCACAGCCGGACGCAGGGGTCCCCCTGCTGCGGGGAGGGGTGCCGGGGGGGGGGCACAGCCGGACGCAGGGATCCCCCTGCCGCGGGGAGGGGTGCCGGTGGGGCACAGCCGGACGCAGGGGTCCCGTAATGGAACATCTGGGTCCCGAAATGGGTCATCTGGGTCCCATAATCCCCATTGGGAGGGTGAAAACGGAGATGAGGGCAGCTGGGTGCTCCGTGGTAGGGGTGTGGGGGACCGTGGGGACGTTGGTGACACCCCCCGCCGTGCCTGTGTCCCCCCAGAAAGCCACGGCGCTGCCCGCCAAGAGGGCCGAGTACTTCGACTCGACGGAACCCGTCCAGAACCGGCTCTACAAGTCTCTCAAGGTCTGGTCCATGTTGGCTGACCTGGAGGAGAGCCTGGGCACCTTCCAGGTGGGTGACCCCCCCCCCCCGCCCCCCGGCATCCCCCCAGGGTCCCCAAATCCCCTGTGGGGTCCCTCCCTGCACCCCCCCCCCAGTTCTGGGTGCCCCCCTTTGCACCCTAACATCCTCGCCCATCTTCTATGGGTGCTCCCTTGGCCTCCCCCCGCCTCCCATCACCGCTGGGTGCTCCCCACCATCCTGTCCCTGTTTACCTCCCCCCCCCCATCTGCTATGGGTGCCCCGTGCACCCTGTATCCTCTTGGGGTGCCCGCCCTCCCCTCTGGGTGCCCCACACCTTCCTGGGCTCCCTTGGCACCTCTGGGTGCTCACGTGTCCCCCTGGCACCCCTCAAAGCCTCTGGGTAGCCCCATACCCCCATATTCTCTCTGGGTGCCCCCATGCCCCACCTTGGCACCCCCATATTCTCTCTGGGGGCACCCATCGCCTTTGGTCACCCCTCTGTTCCCTGGGGGTGCCCCCAGCCCCTCCCCATGCCCCCAGCACCTCCTCCCCCCACCTTGGCACCCCGCTGTCCCCTGGGGGTGCCGTCTTGGCACCCCTGTGTCCCCTCTGGGTGCCCCATCACCTTTGGGTGCCCCCTTGGCCCCCCATGTCCTTTCTGGGTGCGTGCATGTCCCCCTTGACACCCTTATGTCCCCTCCGGATGCCCTCATCCCCTTCCCACCCCACCTTGGCACCCCGCTGTCCCCTGGGGGTGACCCCATGTCCCCTGTGGGTGACCCGTCACCTTTGGGTCCCCCTGTAGCACGCCCATGTCCTTTCTGGGAGCACCCATTGCCTTTGGGTGCCCCCTTAGCACCCTTGTTTCCTTCTGGGTGACCCCATCGCCTTTGGGTGCCCCCCTGGCACCCCCCTGTCCCTTCTGGTCACCTCTCTGTCCCTGGGGGTGCCCCCAGTCCCTCCCCATGCCCCCAGCACCTTCCCCCCCCGCCTTGGCACCCCGCTGTCCCCTGGGGGTGTCCCCTTGGCATCCCTGTGTCCCCTCTGGGTGCCCCTATGAACTTTGGGTGCCCGCTTGGCATCCCCTGCCCTTCTGGTCACTCCTCTGTCCCTGGGGGTGCCCCCAGCACCTCCCCCCCCCCCACCTTGGCACCCCGCTGTCCCCTGGGGGTCCCCTCTGGGTGCCCCCATCACCTTTGGGTGCCCCCTTGGCATCCCCTGTCCCCTCTGGTCACCATACTGTCCCTGGGGGTCCCCTCTGGGTGCCCCTGTGTCCCCTCTGGGTGCCCCCATCACCTTTGGGTGCCCCCTTGGCCCCCCTATGTCCTTTCTGGGTGCGTGCATGTCCCCCTTGACACCCTTATGTCCCCTCCAGATGCCCCCATCCCCTTCCCCCCACCTTGGCACCCCGCTGTCCCCTGGGGGTGACCCTATGTCCCTTGTGGGTGACCCGTCACCTTTGGGTCCCCCTGTAGCACCCCCATGTCCTTTCTGGGAGCACCCATTGCCTTTGGGTGCCCCCCGGCACCCCCCTGTCCCTTCTGGTCACCTCTTTGTCCCTGGGGGTGCCCCCAGTCCCTCCCCATGCCCCCAGCACCTTCCCCCCCCCACCTTGGCACCCCGCTGTCCCCTGGGGGTGCCGAGTGGCGGGTGCTGAGCCCACCCGTGCCCCCCCCCCAGTCCACCAAGGCGGTGTACGACCGTATCCTGGACCTGCGCATCGCCACCCCCCAGATCGTCATCAACTACGGGCTCTTCCTGGAGGAGCACGGTTACTTCGAGGAGAGCTTCAAGGTGGGTGCCCCACGGCACCCATGGCCGGGGAGGGTGCTGGGGACACCCTGGAGTTGTCCTATGGCCAAGGAGGGCATCGGGGAGATGGTGGGGAGGGTGTCAGGGGCACCACTGGGACCCTGTGGCCAGGGAGGGTGTCAGGGTCACCATGGGGACACCCCACAGCTGGGGAGGGTGTTGGGGACCCCCCAGGGATGTGTGGGGGACACTGTGGGGACCCTGTGCCAGGGAGGGTGACAGGGATGCCATGGGGAAGGTGTTGGGGCCATCAAGGTGACCTTGTGGCCAGGGAGGGTGTTGGGGACACCCTGGGGGCACCCTGTTCCTGGGGAGGGTTGTTGGGGACACCCCATGGCTGGGGAAGGTGTTGGGGCCATCAAGGTGACCTTGTGGCCAGGGAGGGTGTTGGGGACACCCTGGGGGCACCCTGTTCCTGGGGAGGGTTGTTGGGGACACCCCGTGGCTGGGGAAGGTGTTGGGGCCATCAAGGTGACCTTGTGGCCAGGGAGGGTGTTGGGGACACCCGGGGACCCTGTGGCCAGGAAGGACATCGGGGACACCATGGTGACCCTGTGCCAGGGAGGATGTTGGGGACACCCCATTGCTAGGGAGGGTGTTGGCGGACACCCCGGGGACACCCCGTGGCTGGGGAGGATGTTGGGGACGCCCCAGGGACACCCCGTGGCCAGGGAGGGTGTTGGGGACACCTTGGCAAGGGCATAGGGGACACTGTGGGGAGGCTGTGGCCGGGGAGGTTATCAGGGCCACCCTGGGGAGGGTGTTGGGGACACCGTGGGGACCCTGTACCAGGGAGGGTGCTGGGGACACCCCGGGTGGGTTCCCCGTCCCGTCGGGGCGGTGGCGGGGGGGGTGACAGCCCCCGCGGGTGCCCGCAGGCGTACGAGCGGGGCATCGCGCTCTTCCGCTGGCCCAACGTGGCGGACATCTGGCACACCTACCTCAGCAAGTTCGTCGCCCGCTACGGCGGGCGCAAGCTGGAGCGGGCGCGGGACCTCTTCGAGCAGGCGCTGGACGGCTGCCCCCCGAAATACGCCAAGAGTAAGGGGGGGCACGGGGCGGGGGGGGTGGGCTGGGATGGGTTTTGGGGTGGGTGACAGGCTGGGTGCCCCATCGGGGCGAGGATGGGTGCCTGCAGGCGAGCGCCCACCACACCCTAGGTGCCCCCCACGTGCGTGGTGGGGCTCCTAGGGCCCCTGGGCACCCCCCCGGGTGCGTGTTGGGCCCCCAGCACCCCTGGGCGCCCCCTCAGCATGCATTTGGGCCCCCAGCACCCCTGGGTGCGCATTGGGGCACCCAGCACCCCTGGGCACCCCCGGGCACCCCCTCGGCATGTATTTGGGCCCCCAGCACCCCTGGGTGCGCATTGGGGCACCCAGCACCCCTGGGCACCCCCGGGCACCCCTGGGCACCCCCGGGCACCCCCTCGGCATGCATTTCGGCCCCCAGCACCCCCTGGGCGCCCCCCTGGGTGCACGTTGGGGCCCCCAGCACCCCTGGGCACCCCCCCGGGTGCGTGTTGGGGCACCCAGCACCCCTGGGCACCCCCGGGCACCCCCTCGGCATGTATTTGGGCCCCCAGCACCCCTGGGTGCGCATTGGGGCACCCAGCACCCCTGGGCACCCCCGGGCACCCCCTCGGCATGTATTTGGGCCCCCAGCACCCCTGGGTGCGCATTGGGGCCCCCAGCACCCCTGGGCACCCCCGGGCACCCCCTCGGCATGCATTTCGGCCCCCAGCACCCCCTGGGCGCCCCCCTGGGTGCACGTTGGGGCGCGCAGCACCCCTGGGCGGCCTCCCCTGGGTGCACGTTGGGGCACGCAGCACCCCTGGGTGCCCCCTCGGCATGCATTTGGGCCCCCAGCACCCCTGGGAGTGCGTTGGGGTGCGCAGCACCCCTGGGTGCCCCCCCTGGGTGCATGTTGGGGCACCCAGCACCCCTGGGTGTGCATTGGGGCGCCCAGCACCCCTGGGTGCACCCCTGGGTGTGTGTTGGGGCGTCCAGCACCCCTGGGTGTGCATTGGGGTGCCCAGCACCCCTGGGTGCACCCCTGGATGTGTGTTGGGACACCCAGCACCCCTGGGCACCCTCGGGCACCCCTGGGCATTCCCCACATGTATATTTAGGCCCTCAGCACCCCTGGGTGCGCGTTGGGGCCCCCAGCACCCCTGGGCACCCCCTTGGGTTCATGTTGGGACCCCCAGTATCCCTGGGCATGCATTTGGGCCCCCAGCACCCCTGGGTGGCCCCCTGGGTGCATGTTGGGGCGCCCAGCACCCCTGGGCATCCCCCACGTGTGTATTTAGACCATCAGCACCCCTGGGTGCGCGTTGGGGCCCCCAGCACCTCTGGGCACTCCCCATGGCATATGTTGGGTCCCCCAGCACCCCTGGGTGCCTTTCGGAGCCCCCAACTCCCCTGGGCACCCCCTTGGGTGCATGTTGGGACCCCCAGCACCCCTGGGTGCCTTTCAGGGCCCCCAGCAGCCCCGGTCCACCCCTCTGGGCACACATCAGGCCCCCCCCAACCCGCCTTGTTCCCCACCCTGGGCACCCACCAGCCCCCCCCCCCCGCCGTGGGGCGCACCGGCAGCACCCCGCGGTGGGAGCGGGCGCTGACGGGCGCACCGGGTGCCCGCAGCCATCTACCTGCTGTACGCCAAGCTGGAGGAGGAGTTCGGGCTGGCGCGGCACGCCATGGGGGTGTACGAGCGCGCCACCCGCGCCGTCCTGCCCGCCCAGCAGCACGAGATGTTCAACATCTACATCAAGCGGGCGGCCGAGCTCTACGGCGTCACCCACACCCGCCCCATCTACCAGAAGGCCATCGAGGTGGGCGTCCGGGGGTGCACGGGGACGTGGAGGGCGCAGAGGGGTGCACGGGGACCTGGGGGGCGCAGAGGCGTGCATGGGGACCTGGGGGGCACTGAGGGGGGCGTGGGGACATGGGGACGTGGGCGGCACTGAGGGGTGCACGGGGATGTGGGGGGCGCAGAGGGGTGCACGGGGACCTGGGGGGCACTGAGGGGGGCGTGGGGACCTGGGGGCACGGGGAGGTGGGGGGCACTGAGGGGTGCACGGGGACGTGGGGGGCGCAGAGGCGTGCACAGGGGCCTGGGGGGCACTGAGGGGACGTGGGGACCTGGGGGCACGGGGAGGTGGGGGGCGCAGAGGGGTGCACGGGGAGGTGGGGGGCGCAGAGGGGTGCACGGGGACGTGGGGGGCGCAGAGGGGTGCACAGGGACCTGGGGGGCACTGAGGGGACGTGGGGGACACTGAGGGGGGCGTGGGGATCTGGGGGGCACTGAGGGGGGTGTGGGGACCTGGGGGCATGGGGATGTGGGGGGCACTGAAGGGTGCACAGGGACGTGGGGGGCACAGAGGGGTGCACGGGGACCTGGGGGGCACTGAGGGGGACCTGGGGACATGGGGATGTGGGCGGCACTGAGGGGTGCACGGGGACGTGGGGGGCGCAGAGGGGTGCACGGGGACCTGGGGGGCACTGAGGGGGGCGTGGGGACCTGGGGGCACGGGGATGTGGGGGGCACTGAGGGGTGCACGGGGATGTGGGGGGCGCAGAGGCGTGCATGGGGACCTGGGGGGCACTGAGGGGTGCATGGGGACCTGGGGGCACGGGGACGGGTGCACTGAGGGGTGCACGGGGACGTGGGGGGCACAGAGGGGGGCGTGGGGACCTGGGGGGCACAGAGGGGGGCACGGGGACGTGGGGGGCACTGAGGGGTGCACGGGGACCTGGGGGCATGGGGACGTGGGGGGCACTGCGGGGGGCATGGCGATGTGGGGGGCACAGAGGGGGGCACGGGGACCTGGGGGGCACAAGGGCAGGGCGGGCACAGAGGGGTGCATGGGGACTTGGGGGGCACGGGGACGTGGGGGGCCCCGAGGGGGGCGTGGGGGCATGGGGGGCCCCGAGGGGGGCGTGGGGGCATGGGGGGCACTGAGGGGGACATGGGGACCTGGGGGGCACGGGGGCATGGGGGGGGGACGGGACACAGGGACGAGGGGCGCAGCGTGGGCGTGGGGACTTGGGGGACGCCGTGTGGACGTGGGGAGGGCACTGACTTGGTGTCTGTCGTGGGGGTGCTGAGGTCCCCTGGGGGTTGTTGACGTCATCCCCCGGGTGCTGACGGCACCCCCGGGTGCTGAGGTCCCCTGGGGGTTGTTGACATCATCACCTGGGTGCCAACATCTCCCATGGGTGCCGACTTGCTCCTGGGGTTGTTGGTCCCCCCGCGGGTGCCGATGTCCCCCGCGGGTGCCGATGTTCCCCCGTGGGTGCTGATGTCCCCCGTGGGTGCCGATGTCCCCCCGCGGGTGCTGATGTCCCCCGCGGGTGCCGGGCAGGTGCTGGGTGACGACGCGGCGCGGGAGCTCTGCCTGCGCTTCGCCGACATGGAGTGCAAGCTGGGCGAGGTGGACCGGGCCCGCGCCATCTACACCTACTGCTCCCAGATCTGCGACCCCCGCGTGAGCCCCGGGGCGGGGGGCACCCAAGGGCGGGGGTCACCCAGGGGCGGGGGTCACCCAGGGGCGGGGGTCACCCAGGGGCGGGGGGCACCCAAGGGCGGGGGCCACCCAGGGGCCGGGGCCACCCAAGGGCGGGGGGCACCCAGGGGTGGAGGCACCCAAGGGTCGGGGGCACCCAAGGGCGGGGGATACCAAAGGTCGGGGGCACCCAGGGGCGGGGGGCACCCAAGGGCGGGGGGCACCCAGGGGCGGGGGGTACCAAAGGTCGGGGGCACCCAGGGGCGGGGGGCACCAAAGGTCAGGGGCACCCAGGGGCGGGGGGCACCCAGGGGCGGGGGGCACCCAGGGGCGGGGAGCACCCAGGGGCGGGGGGCACCCAAGGGCAGGGTCACCCAGGGGCGGGGGTCACCCAGGGGCGGGGGGCACCAAAGGGCGGGGGGCACCAAAGGGCGGGGGGCACCCAGGGGCCGGGGCCACCCAAGGGCGGGGGGCACCCAGGGGCGGGGGGCACCCAGGGGCGGGAGGCACCCAAGGGTTGGGGGCACCCAAGGTCGGGGGATACCAAAGGTCGGGGGCACCCAGGGGCGGGGGTACCCAAGGGCGGGGGTACCCAAGGGCGGGGGGCACCCAGGGGCGGGGGGTACCAAAGGTCGGGGGCACCCAGGGGCGGGGGGCACCAAAGGTCAGGGGCACCCAGGGGCGGGGGGCACCCAGGGGCGGGGGGCACCCAAGGGTTGGAGGCACCCAGGGGCATGGGGCACCCACCCTGGGGCAAAGTCTGGGGTGTCACCAACCCCGTGGGGGAGAGTCTGGGGTGCTGCCGTCCCTGTGAATGAGGATTCAGGGTGTCACCCACACAGTGGACACGGGGGAAGGGTGGCACCCCGTGACACGGGGGAAGGGTGGCACCCTGTGACACGGGTGCAGCTCCCAGAGCTCTCTTGGGGTGCCCTGTGCTGGGGGCACCCAGGGCCAGGGCTGTCCCCAGGGCCACATGGGTGTCATGTGCCAGGGCTGTCCCCAGGGCCATGGGGTGTCCCCGCTCACAGTGTCCCCCCGCGCCCCCCCCCAGATCACGGGCACCTTCTGGCAGACCTGGAAGGACTTTGAGATCCGCCACGGCAACGAGGACACGATCCGGGAGATGCTGCGCATCAAGCGCAGTGTCCAGGCCACCTACAACACCCAGGTCAACTTCATGGCCTCCCAGATGCTCAAGGTCTACAGCAACGCCACGGGCACGGGTGAGCAGGGGCACCCGCGGGTGCTGGGGAGCACCCATGGGTGCTTGGGAGCCCGTGAGGGGGTGGCTGTGGGGCTGGGGAGCCCCCGTGGGTGCCGGGGAGCACCCATGGGTGCCGGGGGGCTGGTGTGGGAGCACCCGTGGGTGGCGGGGAGCTGGTGTGGGGGCGGCTCTGGGGCTGGGGAGCCCCCGTGGGTGCCGGGGAGCTGGTGTGGGAGCACCCGTGGGTGCCGGGGAGCTGGTGCGGGGGCGGCTGTGGGGCTGGGGAGCGCCCATGGGTGCCGGGGAGCCGGTGCCGGGGGTGGCTGTGGGGCTGGGGGGCACCCGTGGGTGCCGGGGAGCCGGTGTGGGGGCAGCTCTGGGGCCGGGGAGCACCGGTGGGTGCCGGGGAGCACCCATGGGGGCTGGGGAGCTGGTGCAGGGGCGGCTGTGGGGCTAGGGAACACCCATGGGGGCTGGGGAGCAGGTGAGGGGGCAGATGTGGGGCTGGGGGGCACCCGTGGGTGCCGGGGAGCTGGTGCGGGGGTGGCTGTGGGGCTAGGGAGCACCCATGGGGGCTGGGGAGCAGGTGAGGGGGCGGATGTGGGCCTGGGGAGCACCCGTGGGCCTGGGGAGCACCCATGGGGGCTGGGGAGCACCCGTGGGTGCCGGGGAGCCGGTGGGGGGGGGTGGCTGTGGGGCTGGGGAGCACCCGTGGGTGCCGGGGAGCCGGTGCGGGGGCAGCTGTGGGGCTGGGGAGCACCTGTGGGTGCCGGAGAGCCAGGAGGGGGGCACCCGTGGGCGCCGGGGAGCCGGTGCGGGGGCGGCTGTGGGGCACCCGTGGGTGCTGGGGAGACAGTGCCGGGGGCTGGGGGGCACCCGTGGGTGCCAGGGAGCACCCGTGGGTGCCGGTGCGGGGGCGGCTGTGGGGCTGGGGAGCACCTGTGGGTGCCGGAGAGCCGGGAGGGGGGGGGGTGGCTGTGGGGCTGGGGAGCACCCGTGGGTGCCGGGGAGCCGGTGGGGGGGCACCTGTGGGCGCCGGGGAGCCGGTGCGGGGGCGGCTGTGGGGCACCCGTGGGTGCTGGGGAGACAGTGCCGGGGGCTGGGGGGCACCCGTGGGTGCCGGTGCGCCGGTGCGGGGCCGGCTGTGGGGCTGGGGAGAGCCCACGGGCCCCAAGATGTGGCTGTGGGGCTGTCGTGGGCACCGGGGAGCACCCACGGGCCCCCCCCCCCGGCCCCCCAGGGGTCCCCCCCGCCCCCCAGGGGTCCCCCCCCCCGCTGACGGCGTCCCCCCGCGTCCCCAGTGTCGGACCTGGCGCCGGGGCAGAGCGGGCTGGACGACATGAAGCTGCTGGAGCAGCGCGCGGAGCAGCTGGCGGCCGAGGCCCAGCGCGACGCCCCCCGCCCCAAGGACAAGGTGCTCTTCGTCAGGTGGGTGCTGCCCCCCGCCCCCCCCGGGCCCCCCCCCCGGTCACCCCCGCCCCCTTGCCGTCCAGGGAGGGGGGCTGTCCCCTCCCCGGGGTCACCCCGTCCCCTCCCCATGGCACGGGGCGGGGGGGCTGTCACCTCTGGGGGTCCCCCCCCTTGGCTGGGTGGTGGGTGCTGTCCCCCCGTTACCCCCGTGGGGGGCATTTTTGTGTCCCCCCCCCGCCTCCCCGCCCCGTGTTGAGGACGAGGTCCCCGGGGTGCCGTGGGTGCTGTCCCCACGTCACCGCTCACCTTCGTGGGTGCCCCCCCCCCCAACCCTGTGGGTGCCCCCTCACCCTGTCGTGGTGCCCCCCTCACCCTGTGGGTGTGCCCCCCCCGCCCCGTGGGTGCCACCCCAGCCCCAGCCCCGTGGGTGCCCTCCCTGCTCTGGGTTTCCCCCCCCACCCTGTGGGGTGCCCCCCCCCCTCCCATGGGTGCCCCCCTAACCTGTGGTTCCTCCCCCGTGGGTGCCCCCCCCCCACCCCGTGGGTGCTCTCCCCCTGCCTGGGGTGCCCCCCCTCACCTGTGGGTGTGTGTCCCGGAGGCCCGCCCCATGAGTGTCCCCTTTTCACCCGTGGGTGCCCCCCTACCCTATGGCTCCCAGCCCATGGGTGCCCCCCCCGACCCATGGGTGCTCTCTCCCCGTCCTGGGTTCCTCCCCACCCCTGTGGGTGCCCCCCCCCTCACCTGTGGGTGTTTCACCCCCGCCATGAGGGCCCCCCCCCTACCCTGTGGCTCCCAGCCCTGTGGGTGCTGCCTCGCCCCGTGGGTGCCCCCCACCCGTGGGTGCGTGTCCGCCCCCCCCGCCGTGGGTGCTGACGGCGGGGGGGACGCGCAGGGCCGAGGGCCCGCGGGAGGCTCTGGCCGCCCTGTCCCAGCAGGGGAACCCCGACGAGATCGACCTGGGGGATGAGGACGAGCCCGAGCCCGACGGTACGGGGCGGGGGGGGGGCCATGGGGTGCAAGGCGGGGGGGACACAATGGCAGCCCCAGGGCTTGGAGGGGGGGTCCCAGTGGCATCGGGGGGGGGGGCACATGGGGGGAGGTGGGGGTCCCCCCCCTGCTTTGGGGGTCCCTGACCCCCCCTTCCCCCCCCCCAGAGGTGCAGCTGGAGCAGAAGCGGGTGCCCCTCCTCCGTCTTCGGGGGCCTCAAGGACGACTGAAGCCCCGGGCCCCCCCCAGGGCCCCCCCCCCCGGACCCGGACCCCCCCTCACCCGCCCCCATTCCCCCCCCCCCAATAAACCCCATTTTTACAACATGCGATTGGGTGGTCCTGTTGTGGGGGGGGGGAGGGGAGGCAGGTGTCACGGGGGGAGGGGGGCAAAGGGGGACCCAGATGCCCCCCCCCCCCCGCGGTAGGGGACCCCCGCACCCAAATATACCCCCCCTTCAGGTGCCCCCAGCCCCTGTGGGGGAACAGCCCCCCCATGGGGGTGTCACATCTGTGTCCCCCCCGCCCCCGAAGCAGGCATCCCGGCCACCTTTAAATTACTTTATTAAGTGACAATGACACGGGGGGGGGGGGCGCGCCCCCCCCCCCCCAAACACCCACCAGCTGTGCGCCCCCCCCCGCCCCCCCCTTAATATACAGGGGGGCACGACCCCCCCCCGTCCCCATGGCGGGGGTGGGGACATTGGCAGAGCGGCAGAGCCACCAGCACCACGGGGACGTTGGGGACATGGGGGA
>JAVHSO010000327.1:0-33271 GCA_031468815.1 Morus bassanus
TGGGGAGTAGTGAACAGCTGCCAACCGCGCCCCGGTCACGTGGAGGGGGTGGGGAAAAGTCACGCGACAGCACCCCCCAAGCGACGCCACATGACAGGCACGAGGGTGACATAACACAGTCCCTACCACCGCCGCTCTTAAAGGGGCAGCAGTGTGGGTGGGGGCTGGCCCCGCCCCTCGCCTCGCCCCTCTCCCCGCCCCTCAGGACTCCGCTCCGCCTCCCTGAGGCAGTTTATTGCCCCGCTTCAACATGGCCGTCGTGTCCCCATGGCAACGCGGGGCGGGGCGGGTGCGCCCGCCCCCTCCGCAGCTCCTCCCCCTCCCTCGTGCCGCCAATGGACGCCTCTCCCGCCTCAGGTAGCTTGGCCAATCGGAAAGCAGAGCTCCTCGCCGTCCTCCAATGGGGCACCTCCCCGCTCGTCTGGGCTGCACGGCGGGGTCCGGGTGGGCCCGTGGGGCGGGAGGGCCGCACTGACACACACACCCATCCCTCCTCCTCCTCCTCCTCTTCCTCCTCTTCCTCCTCCCAGTCCCGTGGCCCCGGGGGGGTCCCGGGGTGGCCTGACCACCCGGCATAAGGCGACGACAGGGATTGGCATCACGGCCACTGTCATCAGCCCCAGGGTGAGGGCCAGGGCCCAGGGTGGGTACAGCCGCCACCACAGCGCTGCCTGTAGGGAGGACAGTCAGGGGGGCTGGGGACTCCCTTGGGGGGGGCCGTGGGGTAGGGAGGTCTCGGGGTGGGGGGGGCTGTGGAGGGTCAGGGGAGGTCTCAGGGTGGGGGGGGCTGTGGGGCTGTGGAGGGGCGGGGGAGGTCTCGGGGGGGGGAGGTATTGGGGGAGGGAGGTGGGCCACGGAGGGGCGGGAGAGGGTCTCAGGGGACACAGGGAGGTCTTGGGGGACAGGGGTCCCGGCCATGGGTCAGGGTGCTGGCCGGTGGGAGGTCACAGCTTGGGCCTCACTGTGGCGTGGTTCCAGGCCTGGTAGGTGAGGGGGTGCAGGGCCAGCTGTCCCAGGCTGGTCGCCAGCATGGCCACCATGGCCCCAGGGCTGGCAAAGCACCACAGGGGCCTGTAGAGCCGCCACAACCGGGGGCCTGTCTCCTTCTCCACGTCAGCCAGGAACCTGGGGGATGGGGCAGGCAGGTCAGGTGGGGCACGGGGCAGTTTTGCAGGGGGTGTCATGGTTGCAGTCAGGGTATTTCCTGGCTCCTCACCTCTCAGCCCCATAGACCCAGGCCACGGCCAGGGCCTCACAGGCAGCCACGTAGCGGCAGTGTGGCCACGTAGTCATCAAAGACGGCCACCAAGTAGCTGCCAGAGCACTGGACAAAGGGCAGCCCCAGTGCAAAGCCCCTGGCGCAGCACAGCACTGGAGGGGCAGAGCAGTGGTTTGGGGGGGACTCCTGCCAATGCCTGCCCCCCCTCCTATCCGTTGTTCCCCCCCAGCCATACCGGTGAGCAGAGCACGGTGGTGGCGCAGGACGGGGATGATGTCACGCAGAGGCGTGAAGATGGCCGCGGCATTGCCCAACATGGTGCCCAGCCCCAGTCCCACCAGCATGAGGAAGAAGAGGGATGACCATAGCGGCGCCACCGGCAGCAGAGTCACCGTCCCCGTGAAAACGATGAAGGCCAGGCCCAGGCCCTCCACTCCCTGAGGCAAGGAGGGTGGGAGTCAGGACCCTAACCCTGTTTTTGGGATGGTAGGTGGCGTGGGGAGACCCCTTGATTGCTCTGGGGGGGCATTGCCCAGGGTGGGGGGTGGGACAGACTCGGGGGACCCCTCACCCTGCCCAGGGCAGCCCCATGGTCCTGGCTGTGCCACCAGCTGGGGTGGGGATGTGCGACAGGTTTGGGGAGGTGGGACAATTTGGGGGACCCCAACCCTGGGGGGCGTCCAGCTTGTCACTGGCATCACCTTGTTCATCTCCTTGTCCAGGCTGCAGTCGGTGAGGCCGAGGGTGCCCTGCAAGGCTGGGGGCAGCCCCTGCAGCCAGGGGCTGTACTGGGGGACCAGCAGGGCCGTGAGGTTCCCAGGGGGCCGGGCGGTCTCAGGCAGCCACCCCACTGCCAGTGCTTGCGACACCAGCTCCACATTCCTGGGGGGGACAAGGCGAGGGGGTCACTGGCATTGCCGCAGGGACACGGGGGATTCCTGTGTCGGGTGCAACACCCGGGCGTGGGACACCACCTCCATGCAGGGACCCTGACCGTGGGGCACCCCCCACCTGTGGAAACAGTGCTGCGTGTGGTGGGTGGCGTGGGCGCCCAGGATGGCGAAGACAATGAGGGTGGCCAGGAGGGAGGTGAGAGTGCTGAGGCCAGCCACCAGCATGGCGTCACGGTGGCCGTTGCTGCGGCCCTTGCCGTAGCCAGTGTAGGTGATGATGCTGCCGAAGCCCAACCCCAGCGCGAGGAAGACCTGTGTGGCTGCCTGCTGCCAGGCCTGGCCTGTGCCCCATACTGACACCTGCGGGGACAGACAGGGACACAGCAGGCTTGGGGCAAACACAGCTGACCCGGGGAGCAGGCTGGGGGTCCCCAGGGCAGGGCCTCACCTTGGGGGTGAACATGATGCGGATGCCCTCGGGGGCCCCCTCAAGCAGCAGCCCCCAGATCAGGAGGCAGAATAGGATGAAGTAGGGGAAGAGGGCACTGACATACAGCGCCTGCAGGGACCCCTGTGACCCACAGGGCCACCAGGACCCCCGGCTCTGTCTGACCCACAGGGCCCCACCAGCACCCCAAATCTTCCAACCCACAGTGCCAGGTGCCCCCCAGCACCGCCTGCCCCACCACACCATGCACCCCAGAGCCCCCCACCAGCCCACTGGAGCTAGGCAGCGCCCCCCAGAGCCATCAGTCCCCAGCACAGGACCCTCCCCAACCTCCAGCACCCCCTGGCACCACACAGCCCCCTGCCGCACCCCAGCCCTGTGGCCCCCCCGGCTCCAGCAGCCCCCCTAGCAACGTGGGGCCACATCACCCACCTTTCCTGAGGGCTTGATGCCCTTGAGCAGGGAGGCCCCCACTAGGACCCAGGTGCCCAGGAGCACCCCCACCAGGGCTGGCTGCAGCCCCTTGCTGACCCCCATCTTGGGGGTGACATCCAGTGTCTGCCGGTACCAGAAGTAGGTGGTGGGTGAGCTCAGGGTGAACTTGGGATCTGGGGGGACACACAGCAGGTCATGGTGGGGCTGGGGCACCCTGAGACATGCCCCCCCCCAGGGGACACACACGCTCCCAGGGGACACGCACCTGTGTGGTTGGGGCCGGTGCTGGGGCAGCTCTCCTAGGGCAGGGGGTGCTGGAAGGAGCGGGCGAGGTAAAGGAGGCTCCAGGCAATGATCACGTTGTAGTACAGCGCCACAAGCATGCACATCTGCGGGGGGGGGGGGGGGGGGGGGGGAGGGGGCACGTCAGCCAGGACCCTGCCATGGGGGAGTCTCGGTGGTAGGCAAGAACACACACACACCCTCCCCGCCCTGACATTGCGCAATGTCTCTGCAGCCACCTCCCCCGCAGTGAGCACCCCGTGGCAGTACCCTGGAACCCCCCCAGCAGCACGAGTCCCCCCATGGCACACCCACCAAGGGAGCCCTGAGCCTCCCGTGGTGCCCAGACCACCCCCCTCAGCCCCAGAGACCCCCCAGATCAGGCAGCTGGCCACCCCGATGCCGGCCAGGTGGGGACTGATGGTCCTCCAAATGTTGATGCTGCCCTGGTGCCGGCACTGCCTGGCCGCCAGCTCCAGGAAGAGCAGGGGGATGCCCAGGAGGAAGAGGAACAGCAGGTAGAGCAGGATGAAGGTGCCTGGTGCGGGGAGGGGGAAACAGGAGGGTGAGGAGAACAGGATTGGGGTGAGACCCCCAGCACCCCCCCAACACCCCCCCAGCACTCACCACCCCCATTCTGGTAGCAGACGTAGGGGAAGCGGCAGATGGTGCTCAGCCCCACGGATAAGCCCAGCTGAGCCAGTATGTACTGGGTTTTACTGGTCCAGGAGGGGCAGGGTGGCGGCTCTTCCCGGAGGGGCTCAGTGTTCCCCCCTCAGCACCAGCTGGGCCTTCTGCATGGCGAGGGGCTGCAGTGTCCAGACATGTTGTGGTCACACTTGGCACCAGGCACACACGCACCCGTCACCTGCGGGACCTCACGGATGCGTGGGGTGGCACGCCGGAGCGGGTGGTGGCAGCCGCAAACACGTGCCCACACGTGCGAGGGCGGCCAGCGGCACATGTGCAGGCATGCCAGCTCCATGTGAGCCCCGAGTGAGCCCCAGAACCCACCATGGCTCCTTATTAGCAGAAACACAGACCTCCTGGGCTACCTCCAGCTCCAGGAGGACCGAGGTGCCCAGGCATGTCCACCCCAGCCCCACAGCCCCCCCCAAATCCTCCAGCCCCTGCGGGCCCCAGCCATGCAGCCCCCCCAGTCCTGCAGCTGCCCCAGTCCCAGAGCTCACCCAGCCCTGCAGCCCCCCCCAGCCCTGCAGGCCCCCAGCCCTGCAGCCCCCCCAGTCCCAGAGCTCACCCAGCCCTGCAGCCCTCCCAGCCCTGCAGGCCCCCAGCCCTGCAGCCCCCCCAGTCCCAGAGCTCACCCAGCCCTGCAGCCCCCCCAGCCATGCAGACCCCCAGGCTGCAGCCCCCCCAGCCCTGCAGCCCCCCCAGTCCCAGAGCTCACCCAGCCCTGCAGCCCTCCCAGCCCTGCAGGCCCCCAGCCCTGCAGCCCCTCCAGTCCCAGAGCTCACCCAGCCCTGCAGCCCCCCCAGCCATGCAGACCCCCAGGCTGCAGCCCCCCCAGCCCTGCAGCTGCCCACCCCCCCCCCAGTCCCCCAGCCCTGCAGCCCCCCGCACCCTCCCAGCCCCACTCACCCGGGGTTGTTGTGCCATGGCTGGTTGCATCAGCCGGGACAGGCAGGGTCAGGACAGGCCACCCAGAGACGTCACCCCTGGATCCCTCATGCCACCAGCCCCCAGGAGGGTGGCCCCAAAATCTGGGGCTGGGCCCCCCCGCTTGTCCTGGTTTCAGCTGCGATAGACTTACTTTTCTTCATAGTAGCTAGTATGGGGCTAGGTTTTGGATTTGTGCTAAAAACAGTGTTGATAATGTGGAGATGGTTTAGTTGTTGCTAAGTAGTGCTTATGCTAGTCAAGGACTTCTTCAGCTCCCCATGCTCTGCCAGGGGCACAAGAAGCCGGGAGGGGACACGGCCGGGACAGCTGACCGCATCTGACCCAAGGGATAGCCACACCATATGGCGTCATGCTCAGGATATAAAGCTGGAGGAAGGAGGGGACGTTCGGAGCGATGGCGTTTGTCTTCCCAAGTAACGGTTACGCGTGATGGAGCCCTGCTTTCCTGGAGATGGCTGAACACCTGCCTGCCCATGAGAAGTGGTGAATGACTTCCTTGTTTTGCTTTGCTTGCACGCGTGGCTTTTGCTTGATCTATTAAACTGTCATTATCTCAACCCACGATTTTTCTCACTTCTAATCTTCTGATTCTCTCCCCCATCCCACCGTGGGGGGAGTGAGCGAGCAGCCGTGTGGGACTTGGTTGCTGACTGGGGCTAAACCACGACACCGGTGTATCACCATCACCTTCCTCACCATCATCTCTGTTTGCATGACCCCCTCCAGGACCCCCAGGAGATTGGGGGGGGGAGGGGGGCGGGGGCTGCGAAGGGTCGTTAAACCTTCCCACGGTGGCTGATGGGGTCCCGTCCTGGGGAGTCCTGTCTGGGGGGCACAGAGTGGCCCAGCCCCGGCCCCGGTGCCGCCCCACGCGGGACGCGCCCCCGCGGAGCTTCCGCTGCCCCAAGCGCTTCCTGCCCCAACACGGAGACGGGGACGGGGCCGCCCACAGGAGACGCCGCCACAGGTGCCCAGAGGAGGCGGGGAAGCCAGGGGGGTTGGGGGTGCTTCGCCCCCCGAAGAGGCCGGATTGGGTCCTGGGTGGGTGCTGATCCCCTGACCCCTCCACGGGTGCAGACATGAACCCCAAAAGCTGCCTCGGCTGCACCAAGTGCTTCCTCTTCCTCTTCAACCTCTTCTTCTTCGTGAGTGGGGCGGGGGGGGAGATGGGGGGGCATGTGGTTGGGGGGGCATGGGGGTGCAGGGGGGATGTGGGTGCAGGGGGCAACATTGGGTGTAGAGGGGACTTGGGGTGTGGGTGGGACATGGGGTTACAGGGGGACTTGGGGTATAGAGAGGACTTGGGGATGCAGGGGGGGGACATGGGGTACCGGGGGGACATGGGACTGGGGGGACTTGGGGCAGGGGTGCCCAGACATGCTTTGTGGGGATCAAAGATCCCCTGGGGCCTGTGGGAGCCGTGGGGCCAGGCAGGCCCCAGAGCCCCCCCAGAGCACCTCCACCCGCTGACCTGGGCCGGGCCGCCCTCCCCGGCCTCCCAGGCCCTGGGCAGCCTCCTCTTCGCCTTCGGCCTCTGGGTCCTCTTTGACCGGCAGAGCTTCGCCGCCATGCTGGGTAAGGGACCTCCGAGCCGTGGGGCACCCCAAGCTGTGGGGCACCCCTGAGCCGTGGGGCAACCTCACCCCCGTGCCCCCCCAGGGTCACCACTGTACAGCCTGCGGGTCTGGTCCTACGCCTTCTCGGGGGTCGGCATCGTGACGATGCTGCTGGGCTTCCTGGGGTGCCTGGGTGCCCTCAAGGAGAGATAAAGGCCATGCTGCTGCTGGTGAGCGGGGTGGGCTGGGGGGCTGGGGGGTTGGGGGGCCAGAGGGGCTCTGCTGCAACTTCCTGGGGCAGCCGCGGGGCCACGTGGACTCACCACATCCTGTGCATGTGGGGCAGCAAGGGGGAGCAGGGGGACCATGCTGGCCCCGCTGCATTCCCCTAGTGCTGTGGGGCTGTGGGGGGTCCAGCTGACCCCCGCCTTTCCTCCCCCCCACCCCCCCAGTACTTTGGGATCCTGCTGCTGCTCTTTGCTACCCAGATCACGGTGGGGGGTCATTGTCTACACGCAGCGTGTCACTGTGAGTGCGGCACTGCCGGGGGTGCTGGTGGTGCGGGGCAGGGCCGTGGGGGGATGCTGGCACCGTGGGGCAGGGCTGTGGGGTGACGCTGCAGCCATGGGGCACTGTGCTCTCCCCCCTTGCAGCTAGCCACCAAGGTGGCCACCTACGTGCAGGAGCTGATCCAGGGGTACCCAGCCCAGGGGCCGCTCGGGGACCCCCAAGAGAGCTGGGATGCCGTCCAGCAGCAGGTGAGACCTCACAGGGCCAGGGGACCCCCCAGCCCCATGGCTGCCCCACGGCCACCCCACTGACTGCCTGCCCCCAGCTCAGTTGCTGCGGCTGGAACGGACCCCAGGACTGGAAGCACCCTGACACCCCCCCCGGGAATGGGGATGGGGCCATCGCCTGCTCCTGCCTTGAACCGGTGCCCAACAGCACTCACAAGTCCCCGCCAGCAGTGCCCCACGGCCGCTGTCCCACAGCTGCCCCCCAGGACATCTTTCCCAGGGTGAGGCACAGCGGGTGCAGCGTTGGGGGCTCAGCACAGGGAACTGGGGGGGATCAGGGGGGTCCGGGAGCTCTGGAGGAGTGCAGAGCAGGGTAGGGCTTGTGGCCTGAGGGCTCCAAGCCACCACCCTGGTTCTCACTCTCCTCTTGGCAGGGCTGCGCTGAGGGCATCCAGGGCTGGCTGGCCGAAAACCTCGTCACCATCGTGGGGATCTGCCTGGGCATCGGCCTGCTGGAGGTAAGGGGTCTGCCTTGGGGCTGGGAGGCTGAGCAGGGGGATGGCCCAAGGGCTGCGGGGCCATGGGCAGGTTGGGGTGGTGGGATAGTTCATGGGGCCGTGGGGCAGTCGGGGGGACTGTGGGAAAGCGGGGCTGGGCTGGGGGCAGCTTGGGGGGGCAGGGGGTGTTTTGGGGGCACAGAGTTGTGCTGGGGGGCAGCCTGGGGGGCCAGGGGTGTTTTGGGGGCACGAGGCTGGGCTGGGGGGCAGCCTGGGGGGCCAGGGGGTGCTTTGGGGCACAGGGCTGGGCTGGGGGACAGCCTGGGGGGCCAGGAGGTGCTTTGGGGGCAGAGTTAGGCTGGGGGCAGCTTGGGGGGCCAGGGGGTGTTTTGGGGGCACAGAGTTGGGCTGGGGGGCAGCTGGGGGGCCAGGGGGTGTTTTGGGGGCACGAGGCTGGGCTGGGGGGCAGCCTGGAGGGCCAGGGGGTGCTTTGGGGGCACAGAGTTCGGCTGGGGGCAGCCTGGGGGGCCAGGGGGTACTTTGGGGCACAGAGTTGGGCTGGGGGACAGCCTGGGGGGCCAGGGGGTGCTTTGGGGGCACAGGGCTGGGCTGGGTGGCAGCCTGGGGGGCCAGGGGGTGTTTTGGGGGCACGAGGCTGGGCTGGGGGGCAGCCTGGAGGGCCAGGGGGTGTTTTGGGGGCACAGAGTTGTGCTGGGGGGCAGCCTGGGGGCCAGGGGGTGTTTTGGGGGCACGAGCTGGGCTGGGGGGCAGCCTGGGGGGCCAGGGGGTGCTTTGGGGGCACAGGGCTGGGCTGGGGGGCAGCTGGGGGGCCAGGGGGTGCTTTGGGGGCAGAGTTAGGCTGGGGGCAGCTTGGGGGGCCAGGGGGTGTTTTGAGGGCACAGAGTTGGGCTGGGGGGCAGCCTGGGGGGCCAGGGGGTGTTTTGGGGGCACAGGGCTGGGCTGGGGGGCAGCCTCCAGGGCCAGGGGGTGCTTTGGGGGCACAGGGCTGGGCTGGGGGACAGCTGGGGGGCCAGGGGGTGCTTTGGGGGCACAGGGCTGGGCTGGGGGGCAGCCTGGGGGGCCAGGGGTTGCTTTGGGGGCAGAGTTAGGCTGGGGGCAGCTTGGGGGGCCAGGGGGTGTTTTGGGGGCACAGAGTTGGGCTGGGGGGCAGCCCTGGGGGGCCAGGGGGTGTTTTGGGGGCACAGAGTTGGGCTGGGGGGCAGCCTGGGGGGCCAGGGGGTGTTTTGGGGGCACGAGGCTGGGCTGGGGGGCAGCCTGGAGGGCAGGGGGTGCTTTGGGGGCACAGGGCTGGGCTGGGGGACAGCCTGGGGGCCAGGGGGTGCTTTGGGGGCACAGGGCTGGGCTGGGGGGCAGCCTGGGGGGCCAGGGGGTGCTTTGGGGGCAGAGTTAGGCTGGGGGCAGCTTGGGGGGCCAGGGGGTGCTTTGGGGGCACCGAGTTGGGCTGGGGGGCAGCTGGGGGCCAGGGGGTGTTTTGGGGGCACAGAGTTGTGCTGGGGGGCAGCCTGGGGGGCCAGGGGGAGTTTGGGGGCAGAGTTAGGCTGGGGGCAGCTTGGGGGCCAGGGGGTGTTTTGGGGGCACAGAGTTGTGCTGGGGGGCAGCCTGGGGGGCCAGGGGGTGTTTTGGGGGCACGAGGCTGGGCTGGGGGGCAGCCTGGGGGGTCAGGGGGTGCTTTGGGGGCACAGGGCTGGGCTGGGGGGCAGCCTCCAGGGCCAGGGGGTGCTTTGGGGGCAGAGTTAGGCTGGGGGCAGCTTGGGGGCCAGGGGGTGTTTTGGGGGCACAGAGTTGGGCTGGGGGGCAGCCTGGGGGGCCAGGGGGTGTTTTGGGGGCAGCAGGCTGGGCTGGGGGCAGCCTCAGGGCAGGGGGTGGCTTTGGGGGCACAGAGTTCGGCTGGGGGCAGCTGGGGCCAGGGTGGTGCTTTGGGGGCACAGAGTTCGGCTGGGGGCAGCCTGGGGGCCAGGGGGTGCTTTGGGGGCACGAGGCTGGGCTGGGGGCAGCCTGGGGGCCAGGAGGTGCTTTGGGGGCACAGGGCTGGGCTGGGGGGCAGCCTGGGGGGCCAGGGGGTGCTTTGGGGGCAGAGTTAGGCTGGGGCAGCTTGGGGGGCCAGGGGTGTTTGGAGGCACAGAGTTGGCTGGGGGCAGCTTGGGGGCCAGGGGTGTTTTGGGGGCACGAGGCTGGGCTGGGGGGCAGCCTGGAGGGCCAGGGGGTGCTTTGGGGGCACAGGAGTTGGGCTGGGGGGCAGCCTGGAGGGCCAGGGGGTGCTTTGGGGGCACAGAGTTGGGCTGGGGGGCAGCCTGGGGGCGCAGGGCGTGCTTTGGGGGCACGGGGCCGTCGGCTGAGCGGCAGAACAGCCGTGGGGCAGCGTCTTACCGTGTCCCCCAGCTCTGCCTGCTGATGCTGTCGATGTTCCTGGTCAGGAACCTGGACTCCGACTACGACAAACTGCTGCGCGGGCTCTGAGGGGGGGCGGGCCGGGCCGGGAAGGGGTGGGGGGGCACCGCGGGGATCCCGGGTCTCTGTTTTCCCTCAGCTCTGGGGCAATAAAAGCAGCAGGACGAAGCACCGCGCGGACGGGAACGGAAACGGGGACGGGGGAGGAGCAGTCACCGCCGCACGGAGGGCCATCGCCCCACCCCTTTCCCCGCCTCTCCCCGGGGGCGGGAACGGCTCGTGCCTCGCCACGGCCCTTTCCCCGCCTCTCCCCGGGGGCGGGAACGGCTCGCGCCTCGCCACGCCCCTTTCCCCGCCTCTCCCCGGGGGCGGGAACGGCTCGCGCCTCGCCACGCCCCTTTCCCCGCCTCTCCCCGGGGGCGGGAACGGCTCGCGCCTCGCCACGCCCCTTTCCCCGCCTCTCCCCGGGGGCGGGAACGGCTCGCGCCTCGCCCCGCCCCTTTCCTGTGAGGAGGGAACGGCTCGCGCCTCGCCCCGCCCCTTTCCTGTGAGGAGAGGGCCGACCTCCGGGGTCCCCCACCGTCCCCCGCCGCCCCCGCTGTCCCCCTCGGCCCGGCCTGGCCCCGGGTAGCACCCGTGGCCTCTTCTCCCCTCAGGGCAGCGGCGCCCCCTGCCCACAGGACCCCCGGCCGCACCCCGGGGCACCGAGGACCCCCGAGCACCCCCCGACCCCCCTCTCCGGCGCGATGGCTGCAGAGGGGCCCCCAGACCCCTCGCCCTGCACCCTGGGTGCTGCCGTCCCCCCGACAGAGGCTGCTCTGTTGGCAGTGGAGGTGGAGACCCCGCAGCCCCCATCGCAGGGTGGGTACCGGCCAGCAGCCCACCCGCTCCAGCTGGCAGGTGATGCAAGGGACCTGGGGGGGCGAGGGGATGGGGTCCCTCCATAACCTCTCCCGTTCCCCACTGCCAGGAGCCCAGGGCAGCGCGGCCATGGGCCAGGGTGAGAGCCACTGCTCGGAGGAGTTTGTCGTCAGCTGCACCTTCGCCGCCTGCGACCCCGAGCAGACAGGTAGCAAGGGGTGCAGGGGGAGCCACAGCCCCGGATATGGCTTCTAGGTGCCTTCAAGGGCTCGTCCTGTGGTTAACCCAGCTCTGCCACATGCGAGGCTGCCGGAAAAACCCTCCTGCTGGCGGCCTGCCCCCACCCAGGGACAGGGAGGCCTTCAGGGGCCCAAAGCCACCTCTGCACCAAACCCCCCACACCCTCCCCAGACCACAGCCCTTTCCCTGTCCCAGCCCGGCTGCTGTGTCGGGGAATGGCGTGTGGAGCTGGTCACCAGCCGTGGCTGAGGGAGGGGCAGACCCACGGACAGACACCCCACCCTGTGCGCAGGGACAGTGCTGGCGCAGCGGGTGGTCGAGTACCTGCAGGCGGTGACGGGGCAGAGCGGCGAGGAGGGCCAGCTGCAGGCGCTGCGCCACATGCTGGACCCCGAGGCGGTAGGCGCGGCGCTGGACTTGCCCACCTTCCGTGCCGTCATGCGGGAGTGGATCGCATTGTGCCAGCAGGAGGGGTCAGTGCCAGGGACCAGGGCCAGAACGTGGTTCCTTGGGTACCGGCCAGCACAACCGACGGTTCCTATCTCCCCAGGGGCTCACGGCTCACCGAGGAGCGGGACGCGGCGGCAGGCGACGTTGGCCTAGTGCTGGCGGGTGAGTGTTGGCGCAGAAAAGGGCCAAGGGGAGGGAGCGGGGAATCGGTGCCTGGTGGAGCAGGGTTGCTGGAGCCGTGGTGGGGACGCTGGCGTCTGCCTTGCCCCAGCGAGCACAGTCACGTCCCCCTCCACACTGACAGGGCAGCTCAGCCACAGCTGCAGTGAGACCAGCAGCCATCAGCTCTTTCCTCCCTGCTGGGGAAAGCGGCCGGCTCAGTGCATGGGCTGCACCGGTGTCGGTGTTGCGGAGGCACACGGGCGCTGGCTCGCAGGCACGGCATCAGCGGGAGCTGATAACTTTGAAACCTGGGGAACTTGTTTCGGTGGTGCCGGCCCTGGGTCCCTCCTGACAGTGAAGGGGCAGACAGACAGACAGACGCCAAGAGCATCAGGAGGGAGCCTGCCATCCTCTGGCAGCACGGCTGCCCACTCAGCCAGGGCTGCCGGCGGGGGTGCATCACAGCCCCGAAATCCCCTTGTGCCTGTTCTGCAGGGGGGGAAGGACACACAGCCCCAGCAGCTGCGCAGCTCGAGGGCAATGGTGGCAACACAGACATCACGAGCCCGTAAGTGCCAGCTCACCGGGGACGTAGCACTGGTCCCAGCCATGCTCTGCACCAGGGTCCCCAGAGATGCCAGCCCCAGCCTTAGAGTATACCCAAACCTGCAGCACATCCCACCTCTGCAGCACCGAAGCCGCCGGCCTGCGCAGCCGTGCCGAGCAGCTGGCCGCCCAGAACGCCAAGCTGCAGCGAGATGCCGAGTCAGCCGAGGAGCTCAACGCCCACCTGGCCGAGGAGACGGCTCAGCTGAAGGCTCAGCTGCGATGGTGCGGTGCCAGCACAGGGCTGGGGGTTCCCCCAGCGCCCGGGGGTGCAGGGGCAGGTGGTGGGTGCTGGGGCAAGCGGCCGCCCCCTTGCCAGTGTGTGCTGACCCCGGGGATGGGGACGGTCAGGGCCATGGGGCTCTGGGAGCATGCCGAAGCGCCGGTGTCCGGCTGTCCCCGGTAGCAGCCAGCAGGCGCTGGAGCAGGCCAGAGCTGCTGCTGAGGAGCTGGAGGACCTGAAGGCCATGGCGAAGGGACTAGAAGAGGAGAACGGCAAGCTGCACCGGCAGATGCGCCAGCTGGTGAGAGGCCTGGCCTCCATGTTCCCGGTGAGCGCCCAGCCGCCACCGAGGTGCCAGGCTGGCATGTGGGGAAGTGGCTCGGAGCCCCATGCCTTCCCTCCCCAGGAAAAGGAGCAGCGGTGCCTGTGCTTGCAAGCCGATGGCCTGCAGGAGGAGGTGAGGACGCCGCTGCTGGCCGCGGGGAAGGGGAGATGTCCCGGCAGTGCCGGGGTCGCGGCGAACGCCAGCCCCTTTTGCCCCAAGCAGAAGCAGCAGCTGCTCGCTGAGAGCCACGGGCTGAGGGAGCGGATCCAGGCGCTGACAGCTGAAAAGGCCGACCTGGAGGTAAGCAGCGGCAGCCACACCGCCTGGCCAATGCCACGCACTTCATTAGGCACTAACGAGGTGGGCGTCTGTCCCCTGTCCCAGCAGCGAGCACCCCAGGGACACCGGAGGTTCAGGCGCTGCCCGCCCTTGGGCAGCCCCGTTCTCTCTGGCACCGTGCTGCAGCACGGCTGCCAGTACATGTCCTGGCTAAGGAGCCTCTTCCCCTGCCAGGCCCAGCTCTGCCACTGCACAACGCTCCTCTCCTCGCGGGACGCAGCCCTCGCCCAGGTGAGCGCCGCCCAGGGACGCGCACGGCTCCGGCCACCATCAGTCCTCACCACCAGCCCTCCGGCCGCCCCGCAGCCCCCTCCCGTGGCCGGAGCCCCCCCCAGCCCTGTGCCCCCTCACCGCCACCCCTGTTCCCCAGGCAGGGCGGCAGGTGGAGGAGCTGATGGTGGCACTTGGAGAGTATGACAGGGCAGTGCAGGTAGGGCATACCCGGCCGGACTGCAGCCCCTCCACTCCTCCCAGCCACGGGGAGCCCCACGGGCAGAGCCCTGAGGTGGCCGCCCTCTCTGGGGGTCGGGGGCCGCAGCCCCCTGCCACAGCAGGAGAGCCTGCGGCTCCTCTGGCCGCAGTGCGGGCTGCAGGCGCCATCCGAACAGCCTGTCCCAGGGGGCTGCGGCGAAGAGCCAGTGCCCAGCAGCTGTGCTGACGACCCATGGCGGCGCCGGGCCTGCCCCGGGGAAGGCAGAGCGGCGCAGAGGGTGCCTGAACACCCTGCGGCATCTGAAAACCTCTCCTCCCCCAGGAGCTGCGGCTGGAGACGACACAGCTCCGCGACCAGCTGGGCCGGATGCAGGACACCTGGGCCATGTACATCACCACCTCTGCCGGGCCAGGAGGGACGTGTGGGTGGGACGCCCCTGGCACGTGAGCCTGACTCCAGCTCCTCAGTGACAGGGAGTGCCGGGCATGTTGCACGGCATCCTGCTGGCTGGCAGCCCAGCTCTGAAAGCGTTAAGAAGCGTGGAAAAAGGGGCAAACAGTGAAAACTGGGACTGGCAGAAGGGGGGTCCCTCCCTGGCAGAGCGAGGCTCTGGAGGACCCTTGCCACAAGGCTGCCAGCAGCGTGCCGTGGCATGCCATGGCAGGAGGTGCTCAGGGGCACCTGGAGCCGGGACACTGCAGCCTCCGCCCCATAACCTCCTGCCAGATCCCGCTCTGCTGGCGCAGCTCCGCTGCCATGCTGTTACACCGCCGCGAGGCAGGGGCGTGTGGCAGCCGGCGCCATGGCCGCATGCCTCATGGTGGGGCGTGGGTTCCCCCAGGACCGCAGGGCGGGTCGGGGCAGGACGCAGCTCCCCAGCCCAGCCGGGACACGGCCCAGTGCCTTCGGATGCCAAGGCCCTGGCTTGGAAGCGCCTGGTGCCACCGGCGGCGGCTTCCAGGGCTCACGCGGGGCCGGCTCCTGCCCCTCCGTGCTTCCAGCCTGCTGGTGACGGCTTCTCCCTGTTGCCATAACCCGCCACAGGGCCTGGCTGCCCCCACCCCACCATACCGCACCACCCAGCGTGGCCCCCACCCTGGCGCTGCTCTGCAGTGCCTCACACCTCCTCTTCCTCACACAGGCGGCCACGGCGGCTGCTCGGCGAGGCCGACATCCTGGCACAGCCGCTGGGTGCCGAGATCAAGGCAATGTGCCGGGTAAGGGTAGGGGCACGGGGTCCTGGGGAGGGGTGCCCCAGCCACTGACCCCTGACCCGTGGCTCCGCCCAGGAGACCAGGGAAGCAGAGGAGGAGGAGGAGGACGCGGGGACGGCAGCGCCCAGAGCCCCAGCGGGGGGCGGCGAGGATCTGGCTGAGCCGCAGCAGTGCCCAGGCCCCAGCGAGAGGTACGGCCGGGAGCAGGCAGGCCCTGCCCTCCGCAGGCAGTGCTGCCAGGGCCGGGGCGCCAGCCCCGCTGTGTGTGTGGTGTGAAGCACGTCCCCAGCCCCGGCCGCCAGCTCGAAGCCCCCGCGCCTGATGGACCCTCTCCCTCCCTCCTGGCAGGGCGCCACCGCCGTGGGCGCTGCTGGCACTGCCGCCGCTGCCGCGGGTGGTGCTGGTGCTGCTGTTGCTGGCCCTGCTCTGCCTCCTGCCCCGCCGCTGGCTGGGGCTGCCCCACGGCGGGGCTGCCTGGCCCCAGCTCCAGTTCTGCTACCGGAGACCCCCGCCCCTGTGAGACCCCCGCCCCAATAAAGACCCATTGGGCACGACAGCTCCAGTTGACTGCGACTTCCCCAGTCCATCCCGGTCCTCCCCATGCCTCTCACCAGCCCCCCAACACCCATCCCAGTCTGCCCAGCCTCTCACCAGCCCACCCTAGTCCCCCCCAGGTCCCCTGCGCCTCTCACCAGCCCGTCCCAGTTCTCCCAGTCTCTCCCTAGTCCCAGCACTGGGATGCAGTGCTGTCTTGGGGCCCTCTATGCTGCCAGCAGGGTCGGGGGGGGGGTGTCCCCCACCTCACCAGCCCCCCCCCCCCAGCCTCATTAGTGGGTGCCCCCAGCCCATGGGTCAGTGCCTGAGTGGGGGCAGCCACAGCACCTCACTAGCTGGGCCCTAACGAGGCCAGGCAGCTGCTGGGGGGACACCTCGAAAGCGTTTGTGGGGAACCCCCCCAGCCCTGTGTTCCCAGGGCTGGAGGGGTGGGTTTGGGGGTGCGGAGCCCCAGGAATCCCCCCAACGCTGCCACCTCGAGGTGCACAGGGCGCATGGCAGGGGGCTCGGAGGGAGCTTGGGGTGCTACAGGCTCCACCCCCCGACCCCCCCCAAACCAGACTCAGAGGCAACATCTTGACATCAACTTTATGGGCCCTGTGGGGTGGCCACGGGGGGCCGGGGCCCCCCAGTCTCTCCGTGGCTCTGGGGGGCCCTGCAACAGCCCCCAGAGGGGCCCCCCTGTGGCCCCCAGGGTCCCTCTGTGCCTCTGGGGGTGATCTGGGGGGTCCCCATCTCTCCTGCAGCCCCGATCCTGCCGCACCGGCGCCTCAGGCCAGCCTGAACAGGGAGGGGGGGTGGGGGTGAGGACCCAGGGGTCTGGGCGGACCCCCCGCTCCCCAGGGACCCTGGCGTCCAGGGCCCCCCATACCTGAGTCCCTCCCTGGCTCCCCGCTCGGCCGCTCAGGTCCCATCCTGCTCCGATACCGGGGTCCCCTGCAAGGGCTGGGGCGGGACTGAGGGGACACACACACACCCAGCACCCCCCAGTGCTCCCAGTGCCCCCCTCCCAGTGCCCCGTGCGCCCCCATCCCAGCCCCGGAGCCCTGCTCCCAGTACCCCACCCGCCTCCCCAGTGCTCCCGGTACCCCCATGCCCCCCATCCGCTGCCCAGTACTCCCAGTGCTCCCAGTGCATCCCCACCTGGGCGCAGGGCCGCCTCCACAGGACCCAGGCCACCGCCGCCAGGGCCAGGGCCCCCCCGAGCCCCCCCAGCAGCACTGGCCCGTGGATGCCAGGGGGGCCCAGCCTGGACCCCGGGGTCCCCTCGTGCTGCCCCGCAGGGGTGGTCAGCGGGGGGCCTGGGGGGAGACGGGGGTCAGAGGGGTATTGGGGGGGTCCCTGGGGGTTAGGGGGTGCTGGGGGGGGGGGGGCTGCACAGAAATATCTCCCTTGCTTGGGGGGGGTCTACACCAGCTTGGGGGGGCCCTGGGGGGGCCCTAGGAAGATCGCCGTGGAGCACAGAGCCCCTGGGGGACTCAGGGGGCTCCCCAGGGGGTGGGGGGTCCCCGGGAGGGGTCCCAAGGGTTCTCTGGGCAGCAAATCCCTGAGGATGGGTGTGGGGGGCTGGGGCTGGGGAGTGCCCCCCTCCCCAGGGGGGATCTGGTAGGGGTCAGGGAGCCTCTGAGGGCTGGGGGTCTCACGGGTGCTGCGGGGGTCCCCAGGGGGTCCCGGGAGGTACCTGGGCGACAGCGCAGGTGGGCGCAGCCGGGAAAGTGGAGGGGGCGCCCCTGCAGCCCCCCCAGGTGCTGCACGAGGGATCCCAGCAGCTGTGACACATTCACCATCTCCAGCCGGACACAGCCCTGGGGGTCCTGGGGGGGTGTCACAGGAACCCCCAATCCCCGGGACCCCCCAGGGCCCCCTGGGGAGCCCTGGGGCCCCAAACTGCTCCGCACCGCCCTGGGGACCCCAGAAACACCCCAGAGTTCCCCCAGCCCTGCCCAGAGACACCACCCCCCCCCCCGAGACCCCCAGCACTACCTTGGACCCCCAGAGCCCCTCCTGGGACCCACACAGACCCCTGTAGGGTCCCCAGAACCCCCCCGGAGCCTCCCAGCCCCTCCCAATCTGCTCTCAGGACCCCCAGAGCTGCCCCAGCTCCACCTCAGGACCCCCTCACCAGAGGTGCCCCCACTCCCCTGGGACCCCCACTCACATGGATGCGGCACTCAGCCACGAAGGTGATGTGGGCAGCGACAGCCTGGATTTGGGGGGCCAGCGCCACCCCCGCCACCCCCGCCATGTGCCTCAGCGCCGCCGCCACGAAGTGCAGCCCCCAGAGATCGGAGCAGTGGCTGTCCTGGAGGCCGGGGTGGGGGGCAGAGGTTGGGGGAGACGCAGGTCAGGAGTTTGAGGGGTTACAGGGGGTGGAGGGGGGTGCAGGAGGGGAGTTGGGGGTCAGGGGGATTGGGGGGTGTCACGGGGAGGACACACGGGGTTGGGGGGCCCACGCGGGTATCCGGGGGCTCTCACTCACTGTCTCCAGGTTGCTGGGCATCGCTACGGGGTAGTCCAGGATCAGCCAGGAGGTCTGCGGGACCAGGAGAGGGCTTAAGGGGTCCCCAAAGAGATCCAGGGGGTCTGGGGAGGGGCTCAGGGGTCCCAGAGGATCCAGGGGGGGTGTCAGGGGGTTTGGGGGGACCCAGGGTGGGGCTTTCCCAGGAAGTGAGGGGATTCAGGGGGGTTGGGTGGGGTCCCAGGGAAGTTTGGGGGATCCCGGGGAAGTTGGGTGGGTCGTGGTGGGGCATTCAGGGTCTTTCACCACGACATCTACATGGGTTCAGGGAGTTGGGGGGTCCCAGGGGAGTCCCTGCGGCCCCAGAGGTTCTTCAGGGGTCCCGGAGGTTGCGGGGGGGTCCCGTGGGGATCTCACCAGGTCATCCACGTGGGATCTGAAGGTGCTGCTGATGGGATTGAACTCAAAGGAGCAGCAGCCGCCGGGGCGGGACACGGCCAGGAGGAGCAGGAGGGGGACCTGCAGGGGCACCGGGGTGGGGGGAGAATTGGAGGTCCCGTGGGGGTCCCACGGGAGTCCCATGGGGGTCCAGGGGCGTTGGAGCAGGTGGGGTGGGGGCTATGGGGGGGCCCAGGGGGAGAAGTGGGGTTGGAGGGGGGAAGAGTCGGGGATGGGGGCGAGGTTCTGGGGGAGGCACGGGAGGGGGCACGGGGGGGGGCCGCAGGGTCCCCACTTACCAGAACGGAGCCGGGGGGGGCCGGGTCCATGGCGGGGCCGAGCTGGGGTGGGGCCGGCCGGGGGGGGGCGGTGAGCGGGGACCCGGGACCCCCCCCGGGACCCCCCCGGGACCGCGGCGGAGCCGCCGCCGAAAGTGAAAGTGGCGCCGGGGCTCAGCGGGACCCAGGCGTCCGGGGTGGGGACCCAGGCGTCGGGGGGGGGGGGAACCCAGGCGTCCGGGAGGGGACCCAGGCGTCGGGGGGGGGAACCCAGGCGTCCGGGAGCCTTCCCCCCCCCCCCGCCCCGTCCCCGGCACCCCCAGGGACCCGGGCGTCCCGGCTCCCCCTCCCCACCCCCGGCCACCTCCACCCCCCTCCCGAGGGGACCCAGGCGTCCGGGAGCCGCCCCCCCCGCCCCCGAGGGACCCAGGCGTCCCGGCGCCCCCCTCCCCCCGGGACCCCCAGGCCCCCGGGACCCCCCCCTGCGGCGCCGCTCTAACCCGAGGGCGCGGCTGCCTCGAGCGCGAGGGGACCCAGGCGTCCGGGCACGTGGTGGTGCGGGACGCCCCCTGCCGGCGCGGGGACACCCCCCCCCCAACCCCCCCGGGACCTTCCCCCACCCCGGGACCCCCCCCAAGACCCCTTCATGGGCAGAGACGTGACACAGGCGGGGGGGGGGTTTATTGGGGTCAGAGTCACAGGTCAGGGATCACAGTTTGGGGGGGGGGGGGGTGACAGGCCAGGGGTCACCAGAGGTCAGGGGCCGGGGGCTCAGGGCCCCCCTCCGGGCACCCAGAGACAGTGGGGGCGGGTGCAGCGCAGCTCCAGCTCCTGCTCAGCGCCGGGGGGCGGGTCCTGGCCAGGCCCCCCCAGGATCCCCCCTGGGACCCACACGTGGGTGACACTCCCAGCCGAGGCCCAGTCGGGGTCCTGGGGCGGGACAGGGGGGTGCTGCTGGGGTGGGGCGTGGGACAGGGACGCCCCCGAGCTAGAGACATCCCCCCCAGCCCCCCACCGCAGGGACCCCCCCTGTGACTGGGGACATCCCCCCCAGCCCCCCATCGCAGGGACCCCCCCGTGACTGAGGAACGCCCCGTGGATGGGAACCCCCGAGTGCCACAGGAACCCCCCTTAGTGGGCCTCACTGCCCTCCCCAGCCCCCTCCGTGCCTCCCCACCCCCATGTGTCCTCCCCGTGCCCCCCCATGCCGCCCCTGCCCCCACCACTCCCCCCGGGCCCCCCCATCACTCACCGCGCCCCCCCCCACACAGCCACAGCCCATCAGGCCGGTGCTGCCCCAGCGTCGCACCAGCGCCCCCGGTCCCCCCTGGCAGCACTGCCAGGGCCCCCCCAGGGAGCCCTGCAGCCACCAGCGCCTGGGGACAGACAGACAGACAGACAGACAACCGTGGTCATTGGGGGGTGAGGCGGGATGGTAGGGAGGGTTGGGGGTCCTGGAGAGGCGAGGGGGACCTGAGACAGGGACGATGGTGGGGTCACAGAGTGAATGGGGGCATGGGGGAGGCCAGGGGGGTCCCGGGAGCATCACCAAGGAATTATAGGGGAGGGCCTGGGGGATCCCTGGGAGGGTCGGGGGGGGTCCCGGGGGGGTCCTAGGGAGTTTCCAGGGTGCTTCTGGGGGGTCCTGGGGAGGTTGGTGGGGGTTTCCACAGGGTTCTGGGAGGGGAACACAAGAGGGGATCGCAAGTGGGGTCTTGGGGGGTCCCTGGGGAGTCCCGGGGGGCCCTGGGGGGGTCAGGGGGTCCCCGGGGGGGGTTCGGGGGGTCTCCACCTGCTGCAGGCGCAGTGCAGGGCCAACGCCGCTGGGGGGCGCCACCACCACGAGGCCGTTGCCCAGCGCCAGCGCGGGGGGGAGGAGCTCCAGCGCGCGCCGCAGGGGGCGGGGCCCGCTCCAGGCCACGCCCACCACCCCCAGCGGCCGACGCATCACCAGGGCCCGCCCCCCGGGCACCTCCTGTGGAAGCACATTAGCCACGCCCCTGGCAAAAGGCCCCTCCCCCTCTCCGCCCCCTGATGGACAGGCCCATCAGCCAACCCCTTGTGGCCCCGCCCAGCGGTTTCATCCCGCCCCTTCTGCCCCACCTGCCTGGCCCCACCCCTGAGGCACCAAGCTCCGCCTACTATTGCATGGCCCCGCCCCCTGCAGCACCCGGCCCCGCCCCAGAGCACCACCCTCTGACTCCACCCAACCTCACCCCTCCAGACCCCGCCCACCTGCACGACCCCGCCCATCAGCTCCACGTGCGCCGCCCACCGCAGCAGCGCTGCCCGCAGCCACCCGTCACCGTCGTCATCACCATCATCATCGTCACCGTCCCTCCGGGGGGGGCCCAGGGCCCCGCCCCGCGCCAGCGCCGCCGCCGCCCCACGCAGCACCTGGGCACGCGCCGCCCCCGGCAGCCGCCCCCACCTGCAGAGGGACCGAGGTGTCCAGGAACCCACCTCCAGGAGGGACCCCCCCTCCAGGAGGGACCCCGCCCCTCCAGGAGGGAACCCCCCAGCCCCATCACTCACCCCAGGGCGACGCGGCGGGCGGCCTCCACAGCTGCGGCGACGTCAGCGGAGTCGGGGGCCACCACAGGCCCCCCCGGGACCGGCTCTGGGCTGGGGGTGGCAGGGTCAGGGGTCAGAGGTCAGGGCTCAGCTGCAGGGGGGTACCCGAGCTGCACAGGGGGGTGGGCATTACCTGAGCTCCTGGTCCAGGAGGGTCTCGGGGCTGTTCCCCGGCCCCCGGGGGGGCTCCCAGGGGGAACACCCGAACTCTCGCAGTGCCTGCGGGGGGGGCACGGCCTGTCTGCACCAGGACAGGGCCCCCCCAGGCCTATCCTGGGGGCCCCAAAACCCCCCTGGGGCTCCCCCAGCCCCCTGCCTCTCCCCCAGCTCCCCCATGGCACCCCCAAACCACCCGGGGCCACCCCAGCCCCCTCCAGGCCCACCCCCCAGACCCCCAGCAGTCCCAGCCCAGCCCAGCCCCACAGTGGGACCCCCCACACCTCCAGGCCAGCGCCGGCCCCGGCCTCCCCGGCACAGCCCGCCATTGGGTCCAGCAGGTTGAGCGCGTTGAGCCACACCAGCCCCAGGGGCAGCCTGCATGGTGAGAGGTCAGAGGTCAGGGGGGTGGGGGTCAGGGTCATGGAATCAGGGGTCAAGGGTCAGGGTCACCTGTCAGCCACGTCAAGGGCGAGGGTCACGTCCTGGGCCCAGACGGCACCGGCGGCCACGTGGGGCAGCCCCGAGGCCACGGTGACAGCCTCCCCCGCGGAGCGCACGGGCAGCAGCACCAGCACCGGCCCCGGTGCCTGGGGGGGGGTCACACGTCAGCTGACCCCCGACCCATGGCCCCCCAAAACCCCCTGCCTGGCACCCCCTGCCCCTCAGCTCTTTGTGCCACCCCCTCCCCATGTTGCCCTCCCCCACAGCCATTTTGGGGCCACCCCAGAGCTCTTACCGCCCCCCCCCAGCACCCCCTGGCACCCACCGGCTCCCGGAGGCAGCACGAGGTGGGGGCCACCCCCGTGATCAGGGTGGGGGGGTAGAAGCGTCCCCCCGGGGGCAGCGTCACCGGCGGCTGGAAAACCTGGGGGGACAAAGGACGCCAGTGTCCGGGTACCCCCAAACACCCTAGAGGGGACCCGGTGTCTGGGTACCCCCCAGCAGACCCCTCATCCCCTGACCCCCACCACGTCCCCCCCGTTTCCTCCCCCCAGTCCCCCTGTGCATCCCCCAATGTCCCCACAGTTTCTCCTGTTCTCATGGCCCTCACCTCAGCCCCCCATGTCCCCCCGTGCCCCCTCCCCACTCCCCATGTCCCCCATGCCCCCATTTCCCCCCAGCCCCCCATGTCCCCCTGTGCCCCCACTGTCCTCTCCGACCCCCTGTGTCCCCCACACCCCACCACGCCCCCTCACCTCAGCCCCCTCTTCACGCGCTGCCTGCACCAGTCCCTCGGGGGAGGCGGCTGTGGGGGGCAGCGGCCCCACGTCAGTGCCGGGGTCCAGGGGGTCCCCGACCCGCAGTCCCCCTAGCCGGGCCCGGAGCCGTCGTCCCAGCGGCACCACGACCCCCTCCTGTGCCAGCACCACACAGCCCCCCCACGGGAACTGGGACACAGGGAGGGGGGGTCAGGGAGCCCCCGGGATGCTCCCAGCACCCCAGGAGACCCCAAACCCTCTGGGACCCCTCAAACCCCCCCTCAGCCCCCCCCACTCACCAGCGCCGGGGGGGTCCCTGCGCTCTCTGCAATAGCAGTGGCTGCACTGTCCAGGTCAGCCGAGTCCAGCACAATGACGACGACACGGCCCCCCCGGGCCACCCCCAGCTGTGGTCCCCGGCATGGGGACCCCCAGGCCACATCCTGCATCTCCTTCTGCACGGGGGACACACACGTGGGAACATGGGGACCCCCCCTGACGAGTCCTGCCCCTCATATGGGGACATGGGGGTACACGGGGACACCCCCATACCGCAGCCTACCCTCCGTGTGTCAGGGACCCCCCCCCCGTACCTGGTGGGCGCCGAGGAAGGTGACGGCGGCAATGTGGGGGTAGGTGCGGAGGGCACGGCGCAGGTGGGGGGTCCCCGTCACCACGTTGAGCAGCCCGGGGGGCAGCGCCCCCCCCTCCCTGCTCAGCTCTGCCACCAGCAGCGGCACCAGCGGGGCCTCGGCCGGTGGCAGCACCAGCGCCGTGTTGCCTGCGCAGGATGCCTGTGTCCCCCGGGTCCCCATCCCCCGCACACCCCGACACCCGGGGTCCCCATCCCCCCACAAATGCCTGCGTCCCCTCACCAGATGCCTGGGTCCCCTCCCTGGACACCTGGGTGCCCTCCCTGGACACCTGTGTGTCCCCCCACCCAGACACCGGGGTCCCTCCCTGGGCATCGGGGTCCCCCCCAGACACCAGGGTGTCCCCCTCAGATGCTTGGGTCCCCTCCCTGAACACCGGGTGCCCCCAACCCGGATGCTGGGCTCCCCCCTGGACACCAGGTTCCCCCCACCTGGATGCCCGGGTCCCATTCCTGGACATCGGGGTCTCTTCCCGGACACTACGGTCCCCCCAGCCAGACACCTGGGTCCCTCCCTGGACATTGGGGTGTCTGCCTGGACATTGGCGTGTCCCCCTCAGATGCCTGGGTCCCCCCCCAGACACTGGAGTCCCCCAAACACCAGGTGCCCCCCCCGATGCTGGGGTCCCCCCACTCACCCATAGCCAGGAGGGGTCCCAGCTTCCAGAGCAGTGCCGCCAGGGAACAGGGACCAGACATGAGAACGGCCACCACCCCTGGGGACAGTGGTGGGGGCTCAGCGGGGTTCCGGGGGGTGCCGGGGTCCCGGGGGTCCCAGGGGACACTCACCAAGGGGGGCCCAGCCGCCCAGGCCAGGGGGACCGAGCTGGGCCCACCCCGCCGGCACCCGCAGCAGCCGCAGCCCCAGCTCCAGGTCGGCCCCAAGGGCCTGGGCCAGCGGCCGCCCCCCCGAGAGAGCGGCCACCGCCCCCACCCCCGCCGCCCCCCGCTCCAGCGCCGCTGCCAGCCTGGGGGGAGAGGGGGGAGGGGGTGAGGGCACAGGGGGGGACAGGGACGTGGGGGGATGTTGGGGGGCACATGGGGACACATGGGGGTGCCCAGGGACGCAGGGGCACGGGGTCATGGGGGGACACTGGGGGGCATGAGGGCACATGGGGACACATGGGGGTGCACAGGGGGGGCACGGGAAGGAGGAGGTGGTCCGGGGATCACAGGAAGCTGGGGACAGCGCTGGGGTCATGGGAGGTCGTGGGGTCACACAAGGTCACATGGAGTCACACCAGTACACGGGGGAGAGAGGAGGACATGGGGACAAACAGAAGGTCATGGGGGGCACAAGGGGTAGTGGGGAGCCCTGCAGGATCAGAGGTCAGAAGTCAAGGGTCAGAGGTCACAAGGACTCACCGCTGCAGGTGCTGGGCCCGCTGGGGCCCCCCCAGCTGCCCCCATTTTGCCGCCGCCGCCGCCGCCGCCTCCACGGCCGCCGCCAAGTCGGCCTCGTCCCCCTGCAGCACCGTCGCCAGCAGCCGCCCTGGGGAGAGGAGAGGGCGCCCGTGACCCCTGACCCTGACCCCAACCCCACACCCTGTCCCTTGACCCCTGACTCCCTGCCCCGTACCTGTGGCGGCCTCCCGGCACTCCAGCGTCCCCCGTCCTGGCGGCTTCAGCCACGTCCCGGCCACAAAGTGCCCCAGGGCCCGGCCGTGGGTCTCCAGCCACGCCTGGGGGTCGGGACGCCTGGGTCCCTCGGCCAGACGCCTGGGTCCCCCCGAGCGGGGGCAGGGCCCGGACGCCGGGGTTCCCTTGAGGCCGCAGCCCCACGTGCAGCAGCCACTCCCTGCCCCCCCCAGCAACCTTCGCCCCGCCGGGGGGACCCAGGTGTCCGGGCGCGGCCCCGCTCTCAACTTTGCCCCCAGCACCCCCGCACCCCCCTTCTGGGGACCCAGGCGTCCAGGCCCCACCCCACGGACCCTGACCCTTCCCAGGGGACCCAGGCGTCCAGGCACCCCCAACCCCCCCGAGGGGTCCCAGGCGTCTGGGGGACCCCTTCCTGCCCACCCAATGTCCTCCAGGCCCCTCACCCAGCTCCCCAGGGCTCCCCCTGTGCCCTCTGGACCCATGGGCCTCCCAGCACCCCTCCAGCACCCCCATGGGCCCCTCCAGTGTCCCCCAGCCCCATTTACCTCCCTCAGGATGCCCCATGACCCCTCCCCAGCACCCCAGGACCCCCCCAAGAACTCCCTGAGCTCCCCAGGATCCCCCCATGGCCCCACAGCCCCCCCCAGAACCTTCCAGTGTCCCTCCATGGGGCCCCCGTGTCCCCCTCGGCCCCACAGCCCCCCCCAGGACGCCCCCAGACCCCCCCGCAGCCCCCCAGGATCCCCCAGGACCCCCTATGTGCCCCTCCGGTACCATCCCAAGACCCCCCTCACCTCTCCCGGTGCGGCCCCCACGGCTCTCGGCCCCTCCTCCATGGTGCTGAAGATCGCCGGGACCGGGGGGGGCCCCAGCGCCGCCATCACCGCCGCCGCACCAGCGAGACAAGCGCCCGGGCGGAGGGACCGCCCCTGTCGCCGCCGCTGAACCATAGAGACGGGACCTGTCCCCCCTTCGCCGGAACCGGAAGTGCAGTGCAGCGGCCGGTAACGGCTGCGGGGGGCTCTGAGGGGGCTGGGGGGGTCCGGGGATCGGGGGAGGGGGTGTCCCAGGGGGTCCCCGAGCCAGGGATGCGGCGGGGTCCGGGGGGCGTTGGGGCCGCTGGTCCCCCCCAGGCCTCGGTTCCCCACGCTCCCCGTCCCGCCCCCAGCCCATGGCGGCCCCCGCGGACCCGTCGCTGCTGTCGGCCGAGCTGGAGGCGGAGGAGGGGGATGACGAGGCGCTGCGGCGGCTCCTGCTGCAGGTGGGGCCGGGGGGGGCGGGCCCGGGGGGGTCGCGGGGGGGCCCGGTGCTGACCCGCGCCATCCCTCTGCCCCCCTCAGGCGACCCAGGACGATGAGGAGCCACCCCCCGTCGCCCCCTCCCACGCTGTCACCCCGCAGCCAGGTAGGGGGGCTCCGGGGAGGGTTGGGGGGGGATCTCGGGGGTCCCGGTCGTCCCCTGACCCACCCTGTCCCCCCCAGGGCTCTGCGTGAAGACTCGGGCGGGGGGGGCCAAGGTCTTCGTCAACGTCTGTCACTCGCGGGAGGTGCCACCGCCCCCGCCGTTGTCCCCCCCTGGGCTGCAGCGCCTGCTCCACGCCCCCCCCACCGCTGCGGGGGCTTTTCGCATCCCCATGAGCCTGGGGGAGCCCCATGCCGAGCTGGACCGCGGTAAGACTCCCCCCAAACCCCCTGACACTCCCCCAGCCCCCCAACCCTCCCGTGACCCCCCCCATCTCCTGCAGGCGGCCGGGGCTGCACTGCCTACGATGTGGTGGTGAACTCGGGGTTCTTCCGCACGCTCCAGGTGAGGTGGAGCTGAGGGGGATTGGGGGGCCCGTGGGGGGAGTTAGGGTCTGTAACACCCCCCCATACCCCCCCCTTTAACCCCCTAGGCTGACCCTCTGTATCTGGAGTTCTTCCTGACCGTGGCCATGGAGGGGCTGTCGGAGAAGTATGGGGTGGAGCTGGAACTGACTGGTGCGGGGGACTGGGAGCACTGGGAGCAGCTGGGGGGGGAACTGGGGGGACTGGGGTGGGGGGTGACAGGCTAGAAACAGAGATGGGCAAGTGGGAATGGGGAGAACTGGGGAGACTAGGAGGAAGGGAGAAGGAATTGGGGCAAATGGGGGGGACAACTGGGGAAACTGGGAGTGGGGGGGATAAACTGGGGGGAGTAAAAATGGGGGGGAGAATGGGGCAGTGGGGAGACAACCTTGGGACTGGGGTGTCCTGGGATGGGGGTGTCAGAGCTTTGGAACGTTAGGTTGGGGGTTGTGGGGGCTTCTCGCACCCCCATGACCTCCCCTGCCCCCCCCCAGGCTGGCGGGTGCTGAAGAACCGCAAGTTCATGGGCTCCATCTTGGCCCAGAACATCCGGGCACGGCCCCGGCCCCACATCCAGGAGCTCGAGGGGTGAGTGGGGCTCCCCCAACACCCCCTAGGATCCCCCTCCATATTCCTGGGGTCCCCCAGGACCCTCCTGTCTCCCCCCACCTCCCTCTGACCTGCCTCCCCCCACAGCCCCCCACAGGAGCCGCCGCCACCCCCCAGGTAGGAGTCATGGGACCAAGTGGGGATGGGACACCCCAACCCCGCCCTGCTCTGGACCCCTCCCCCCCCGCCTGACCTGTTCCCCCTCACAGCCCCCCAGGGCCCCCCCCAGTTCGTGGTGGTGGCTGAGCCCTCGTCCCAGCACCCACAGGTGCTGCAGGCGCGCGTTCTTCTGCCCCACGCTGTGAGTGGGGGGGCTGGGGGGGGCCTGTGGGAGGCACTGGGGGGGGGCTGGGGGCCTGGGGGGAGGTGCTGGGGGGGGCTGGTCTGGGCCTGGGGGAGGCACTGAGGGGGGCTGTGGTCGTGGGGGAGGCACTGGGGGGGGGCTGGTGTGGGGCTGGGGGGGGAAACTGGGGCCATTGACCTGACCTTGGGGGGTCCAGAGGGGTCGGGGGGTCCCTGTAAAGGTCTGGGGGGTCTTGGGGGACCCTGAGGGGTAAGGTTGGGTGAGGGGCCGTCTGGCCCCGCTCCTGACCCCACCCTGCCCCGCCAGGCAGGGGCGGGGTCGCTGTGGCTGGGGCTGAGTGAGGAGCGGCTGGTGCTGGGGGGGGCAGAGGGGGGCCCCCCCCTCCTGGAGCTGGGGCTGCCCCTCCCCGCCGACCCCGCCCGCTGCCACGCCTGCTTCCACCGGCGCACCAAGGTAACTGTCGGCATGGGAACCTGGTAACCTCCGACCCCGCCCCTTGCCCTGCCCTTGGCCCCACCTCCTCCTGTCACATAGGTGATGGTAACCATGGTGATACCTAACCCCACCCACCCTAGCCACACCCTTTCCTGTGGCCCCACACATTCCCCAGGCAGTGCTGCTGCTAGCTGACCCCTGACCTCTGACCTCTCCCCCCAGGTCCTCACTGTGACGATGCCGCTGCAGGTGTGAGGGGGCGGGTCCCCCCCCGCCTGGACGCCCGGGTTCCCCCAGGTCCCCCCTTCCCCCAACCCCGTTTTTTGTACAAAAACTTGTAATAAAGCATGACCCGAACACGTGTGTGTGCGCGTGTGCGACAGGCCGGACGCCTGGGTCCCCGCGACTGCGGGGGAGGGGGCAGCACCCCGACACCTGCTCACCCCCCCCATGCTAGGGTTTGCCCTGCCCCCCCCCCCCCCCCCCCCCCGCCCCCCAGGCACCTCCTGCTGGGGTGTGTGTGTGTGTCCCCCCGCCCAGGACATGGACCCAGGCGTCCTGGTGTCCGCCCCTCCCCCTGCGTGGGGGGGGGCTCTGCCCACGCGGGGGGGATTTAACGCTGAGCCGGCAGCGGGGAAGGGGGGGCGGCAGGGGGGGGGTTCCCAGAGGACCCAGGCGTCCGGGAGGAGGAGAGGGGACCCGGGCGTCTGGGGGGAGCCGGCCCAGGTGTTGGGGGGAGGGGGGGAACCCCAGGCGTCCCGGGGGGGACCCAGGCATCTGGCAGCCCATGGTGCCCTGAGCCACCATGCAGTTCAACAAGGAGGAGCTGAGGCGGCAGGTGGGGGCCGGGCTGGGCCGCCTGCACCGGTGAGCAGGGACCCCGAGGTGGGGGGGCTTGGGGGGGGGCTCGGAACACAGGCCTCGGGGCGGGGGGGGAAGGGGAAGGGACATGGGCATGCGAGCATCTCCCCCACCCCCGGCCACCCCTAACTCTCCCTGGGTTATGTGAGTGTGTCAGAGCGGGGGGACATGGAGGGAGGTGGTTGGGGGCTCGCACACGCGTGTGCCCCCATGTGAGCCCCCCCTGGCCCGTGCGTGACTGTCGCACGTGTGCATGTCCTCATCCCCCCACCCCCGGGGCTCAGACGGGGGATTTAGACCTGCGGTAATCTGCTGCTGCCGCGCCGGGGGGGGCATGGGGGGACCTGGGGACATGGGGGGGGAGGGGGACATGGGGGGCTCCAGGACAAGGGGGGTTGGGTATGGGGGGGCACCAGGGGGACATGGGGACACCAGGGATGTGGGGGGCTGTGGGGCCACAGGGATGGGGAGCCCGGGGGCTAGGGGGACTCCAGGCATGGGGGATGTGGGGACATGGGGGGCCCAGGGGGCTGGGGGGCGGGGCTCGAGGATGTGGTGGGCTTCAGGCCGAGGGGTGACAGTAGCCACCCCCTGTACCCTCGGGCCCCCCGTCCCTGCAGGGCCCTGGAGCGGCGGCAGGATGATGTGGAGGGGCTGGAACTGGGCCCTGGGGGAGGCTCTGGGGGGGGTTCCGGGGGGGGCCCCCCACACCCCCCAGTGCTGGATTGCACATGCTGCGGCCTCCCCCGGCGCTACGGCATCGCCATCCTCTGCGCCATCGGCTTCTGCATCAGCTTCGGCATCCGCTGCAACCTGGGGGTGGCCGTCGTCAGCATGGTCAACGGGGCGCACGGGCAGGTACGGGGGCGCTGGGGGGCAACGGGGGGTGCAGGCAGGTCTGGGGGGGCTTGGGGTCAATGGGGTGCACGGGCAGGTACGGGGGCGCTGGGGGGCGACAGGGAGTGTAGGCAGGTCTGGGAGAGCTGGGGGCCAATGGGGTGCACGGGCAGGTACGGGGCGCTGGGGGGCAGTGGGGGGCGCAAGCAGGTACAGGATGGGGGCTGGGGTAGTTGGGGAGGCACGGTTAGGAGGGAGCAGGTTCAGGGGGTCTGGGGGGTCCCAGCTGTGGTGACCCCTCTTTCCCCCACTCCCACAGCGTGCCCAGTTCAACTGGGACCCTGAGACGGTGGGAATGATCCACGGCTCTTTCTTCTGGGGATACATCGTCACCCAGATCCCCGGGGGCTTCATTGCCCAGAAGTTTGCGGCCAACAGGTTGGGGGGGGGATGGGGGGTGGCAGGGGGTTGGGGGGGCCCCAGCACTTGTACTTGTCCCCCCATTGCACGTGCCCCATTGCACGTCTCCCCCCATTGCACACCCCCCCTTGCACATGCATGTGTCCCCCTTATTGTACTCCCCCCCTTGCACGTGTGTGCCCTTCCCCTTGCACGAGGCCCCCTCGCACGCCCCCCCCTCGCCCCCGCAGGGTCTTCGGCCTCGCCATCGTCTCCACGTCGCTCCTCAACATGCTGATCCCGGCGGCCGCCCGCACCCACGTGGGCTGCGTCATCACCGTCCGTGTGCTGCAGGGGCTGGTGGAGGTGAGGGCGGGACCGCCACGACGCTCCCCATTGGCTGCTGGGGCTGGGTGGGGCGGGTGGCCGCTCCCTACTGGCTGCTGCAGGCGGGTGGGGAAGAGGTGTGGTGGGCGAGGGTGGGGCAAGGGATGAGAAGGGGCCAGGCCAGAATTGGACCCACCCCTTCTCATCTCTCACCCCACCCTCATGTTGGGTGGGGCCGGGTGTGACCCACCCTGCCACACCCAGGGCGTGACCTACCCAGCATGTCATGGGATCTGGAGCAAGTGGGCCCCGCCCCTGGAGAGGAGCCGCCTGGCGACCACGGCCTTCTGCGGTAGGGATGGGCACGGGGGGTCCTGGGGCAGGGGGGCAAGGGGGGGCTGTGGGGCTGTGGACCCCCCCCCAGACACCTGGGTCCCTGGCGCAGGCTCCTACGCGGGGGCGGTGGTGGCCATGCCCCTGGCCGGCGTCCTGGTGCAGTACACGGGCTGGAGCTCCGTCTTCTACGTCTACGGTGAGACGCGCCCCCCCCAGACCCTCCGGGGCCCTGCCCGGCCCCACCCTGACCCTGCCCACCCCCCAGGCAGCTTCGGGGTGTGCTGGTACCTCTTCTGGGTGCTGGTGTCCTACGAGAGCCCAGCCCAGCACCCCACCATCTCCCCCGAGGAGCGCAAGTACATCGAGGAGAGCATCGGGGAGAGCGTCGGCAGCAACCCCCTGCTGGTGGGCGGGGTCAGGGGTCAGGGGTTGGGGGTCAGGACCCAGCAGGGTTCCAGCAGTGGGGTGAGGGCGACACTGGGTTGTGGGCACCAGGGTCAGGGGTCGTGTTGGGGCTTTAGGTCATGGGCAGTGGGGTCAGACATCAGAGAAGAGTTGCATGGGGTTGGGGCACCTGCAGCTGGGTCAGGGGTCAGGTCAGGGGTCAGGTCAGCCCTGACAGTCACTGGCAGCAGCGTCAAAGAGGGGACAGTTCAGAGGTCGGCCTCGGGGGTTGGAGGTGGGGTCAGGGGTTAACGGGCATTAAGGCTCAGGTCAGTCCCATGGGTCATTGGCTGCAGGGTCAAAGTGGGGTCAGGTTTGGGTTGGGGTCAGGGTCGAGTCAGGAGTCAAAGGCGGGTCCAGGGTGAGGGGGAGGATCTCCAGGTGCAGGGTCGGGGGTCAGGAGGTCACTGGCAGCCCTGCCCCCACAGCTGGCCACGCCCTGGCGGCAGTTCTTCACCTCAATGCCCGTCTACGCCATCATCGTCGCCAACTTCTGCCGCAGCTGGACCTTCTACTTGCTGCTGATCAGCCAGCCCGCCTACTTCGAGGAGGTCTTTGGCTTTGAGATCAGCAAGGTGGGACCCTGCCCCTGCCCCGGGGGGACCCCGGCGTCCGGGGCGGGGACGCTGGGGGTCCGGGCGCCCCACGGCTGATGACCCCGCAGGTGGGGTTGCTCTCAGCCCTACCCCACCTGGTGATGACGATTGTCGTCCCCATCGGGGGCCAAATCGCTGATTTCCTGCGCTCCCGGGGGCTGATGTCGACCACCAACGTCCGCAAGATGATGAACTGCGGTGGTGAGGAGGGAAGCAGGGGGGGACATGGGGGTAAAGGCGCGGGGGACAGGGAGGGGCGAGGGGGCACACAGAGGGGACAGGGAGGGGGACATGGGAGGGGACAGGGGGAGACAAGGGGGGACATCAGGGACACACAGGGGACAGGGAGGGGGACGTGGGGGGGACACAGAGAGGACATGGGGGGGGGCTGGGGCACAGGGGGTCCTGGGGAGAAAGCAGGGGGCAACTGGGGGGTGTTGGGGGTCTCCGGGGCAGATGGGGGAGTCTGGGGCGCTCCTGGCCATGGGTGACCCCTCCCAGCCCCCCAGGTTTTGGCATGGAGGCAACGCTGCTGCTGGTGGTGGGGTACTCGCGATCCCGTGCCGTCGCCATCTCCTTCCTCGTCCTGGCTGTCGGCTTCAGCGGCTTCGCCATCTCTGGTAGGGACAAGGATGGGGGGGACACGGGGGGGGGGGACACTCGTGTGGGTGCCACCCCCTCCCTCCGCTCCCCCCTCAGGGTTCAATGTCAACCACCTGGACATCGCCCCCCGCTACGCCAGCGTGCTGATGGGGCTCTCCAATGGGGTGGGGACGCTTTCGGGGATGGTCTGTCCCCTCATTGTGGGGGCCCTCACCCGGCACAAGGTGGGGGGAATGGCGGGGGGACGGGAGCTGGGCTGGGGGATGAGGGGCGCTCCAGGGGGGATAAGGGACCTGGGGCGGGCACTAGGACCCTGGGGGTGGCAATGGGGGCTTAGGGAGTAATAGGGACCCTGGGGGGACACAATGGGGTGTAGGGTGGGACGCTAGGGGTTTTGGGGGGGGCACTAGGACACGGGGGGGGACAGTGGGGACTGAGGGGGGTGCTAGGACCTGTGAGAGGGGACAGCCAGGACTATGGGGGGCTACTGGGAGATGGAGGGGGGACACGCGGGTTGGGGAGCACTAGGACCCGGAGACTCACTGCCCGCTCTGGCTCCACCCGCTTACCCTGGCCCGCCCCTTGCCTTGGCCCTGGCCCCGCCCTCCCCTCCCTGGCCCCGCCCTCCCCGGCCCTGCCCGCCACCCCCTCGGCTCCGCCCCGTCCCGTACCCGCTGCTCGCCGATTGGCCGCGGCGGGGGGCGGGCGGCGGCGGATTGGCAGACACGGGAGGAGTGGCAGTGGGTGTTCCTGATCGCGGCGCTGGTGCACTACGGGGGCGTGGCCTTCTACGGCGTCTTCGCCTCGGGAGA
>JAVHSO010000328.1:0-36755 GCA_031468815.1 Morus bassanus
TTAAGCACTGGATTCCTTAGTCTGGGTAATTTCGTCATCTTTTTCCAATTTGGGAAGGGTTTGGAGCAAAAATGAGGCAGCGTGTGTTGGGAGACTAGTTAATGGCAGTGGCCCTGTGTTTGTGAGCCCTATAGCTCTTCATATATGACGATGGGTAGCAGCAATACCTTTAAGCGCTGGATTCCTTAGTCTGGGATCATTTCGTCGTCTTTTTCCAATTTGGGAAGGGTTTGGAGCAAAAATGAGGCAGCGTGTGTTGGGAGACTAGTTAATGGCAGTGGCCCTGTGTTTGTGAGCCCTATAGCTCTTCATGTATGACAGTGCGAAGCAGCAACAGTTTTAAGCGCTAGACTCCTTAGTCTGGGATCATTTTGTCGTCTTTTTCCAATTTGGAAAAGGTTTGGAGCAAAAATGAGGCAGCGTGTGTTGGGAGACTAGTTAATGGCAGTGGCCCTGTGTTTGTGAGCCCTATAGCTCTTCATATATGACAGTGCGAAGCAGCAACAGTTTTAAGCGCTGGACTCCTTAGTCTGGGATCATTTTGTCGTCTTTTTCCAATTTGGAAAGGGTTTGGAGCAAAAATGAGGCAGCGTGTGTTGGGAGACTAGTTAATGGCAGTGGCCCTGTGTTTGTGAGCCCTATAGCTCTTCATATATGACGGTGCGAAGCAGCAACATTTTTAAGCGCTGGACTCCTTAGTCTGGGATCATTTTGTCGTCTTTTCCAATTTGGAAAGGGTTTGGAGCAAAAATGAGGCAGCGTGTGTTGGGAGACTAGTTAATGGCAGTGGCCCTGTGTTTGTGAGCCCTATAGCTCTTCATATATGACGATGGGTAGCAGCAGTAGCTTTAAGCGCTGGATTCCTTAGTCTGGGAGCATTTCGTCGTCTTTTTCCAATTTGGAAAGGGTTTGGAGCAAAAATGAGGCAGCGTGTGTTGGGAGACTAGTTAATGGCAGTGGCCCTGTGTTTGTGAGCCCTATAGCTCTTCATATATGACGATGGGTAGCAGCAACATTTTTAAGCGCTAGACTCCTTAGTCTGGGATCATTTCGTCGTCTTTTTCCAGATTGGAAAGTGTTTGGAGCAAAAATGAGGCAGCGTGTGTTGGGAGACTAGTTAATGGCAGTGGCCCTGTGTTTGTGAGCCCTATAGCTCTTCATATATGACGATGGGTAGCAGCAACAGTTTTAAGCGCTGGACTCCTTAGTCTGGGATCATTTTGTCGTCTTTTTCCAATTTGGGAAGGGTTTGGAGGATCAATGAGGCAGCGTGTGTTGGGAGACTAGTTAATGGCAGTGGCCCTGTGTTTGTGAGCCCTATAGCTCTTCATATATGACAGTGCGAAGCAGCAACAGTTTTAAGCGCTGGACTCCTTAGTCTGGGATCATTTTGTCGTCTTTTTCCAATTTGGAAAGGGTTTGGAGCAAAAATGAGGCAGCGTGTGTTGGGGGACTAGTTAATGGCAGTGGCCCTGTGTTTGTGAGCCCTATAGCTCTTCAAATATGACGGTGCGAAGTAGCAACATTTTTAAGCGCTAGACTCCTTAGTCTGGGATCATTTCGTCGTCTTTTTCCAGTTTGGAGCAAAAATGAGGCAGCGTGTGTTGGGAGACTAGTTAATGGCAGTGGCCCTGTGTTTGTGAGCCCTATAGCTCTTCATATATGACGATGGGTAGCAGCAACCGTTTAAAGGGCTAGACTCCTTAGTCTGGGATCATTTCGTCGTCTTTTTCCAGTTTGGAGCAAAAATGAGGCAGCGTGTGTTGGGAGACTAGTTAATGGCAGTGGCCCTGTGTTTGTGAGCCCTATAGCTCTTCATATATGACGATGGGTAGCAGCAGTAGCTTTAAGCGCTGGATTCCTTAGTCTGGGAGCATTTCGTCGTCTTTTTCCAATTTGGAAAGGGTTTGGAGCAAAAATGAGGCAGCGTGTGTTGGGAGACTAGTTAATGGCAGTGGCCCTGTGTTTGTGAGCCCTATAGCTCTTCATATATGACGATGGGTAGCAGCAACATTTTTAAGCGCTAGACTCCTTAGTCTGGGATCATTTCGTCGTCTTTTTCCAGATTGGAAAGTGTTTGGAGCAAAAATGAGGCAGCGTGTGTTGGGAGACTAGTTAATGGCAGTGGCCCTGTGTTTGTGAGCCCTATAGCTCTTCATATATGACGATGGGTAGCAGCAACAGTTTTAAGCGCTGGACTCCTTAGTCTGGGATCATTTTGTCGTCTTTTTCCAATTTGGGAAGGGTTTGGAGGATCAATGAGGCAGCGTGTGTTGGGAGACTAGTTAATGGCAGTGGCCCTGTGTTTGTGAGCCCTATAGCTCTTCATATATGACAGTGCGAAGCAGCAACAGTTTTAAGCGCTGGACTCCTTAGTCTGGGATCATTTTGTCGTCTTTTTCCAATTTGGAAAGGGTTTGGAGCAAAAATGAGGCAGCGTGTGTTGGGGGACTAGTTAATGGCAGTGGCCCTGTGTTTGTGAGCCCTATAGCTCTTCAAATATGACGGTGCGAAGTAGCAACATTTTTAAGCGCTAGACTCCTTAGTCTGGGATCATTTCATTGTCTTTTTCCAGTTTGGAGCAAAAATGAGGCAGCGTGTGTTGGGAGACTAGTTAATGGCAGTGGCCCTGTGTTTGTGAGCCCTATAGCTCTTCATATATGACGATGGGTAGCAGCAACAGTTTTAAGCGCTAGACTCCTTAGTCTGGGATCATTTCGTCGTCTTTTTCCAGATTGGAAAGGGTTTGGAGCAAAAATGAGGCAGCGTGTGTTGGGAGACTAGTTAATGGCAGTGGCCCTGTGTTTGTGAGCCCTATAGCTCTTCATATATGACGGTGCGTAGCAGCAATAGCTTTAAGCGCTGGATTCCTTAGTCTGGGAGCATTTCGTCGTCTTTTTCCCGTTTGGAAAGGGTTTGGAGCAAAAATGAGGCAGCGTGTGTTGGGAGACTAGTTAATGGCAGTGGCCCTGTGTTTGTGAGCCCTATAGCTCTTCATATATGACGGTGCGAAGCAGCAGTAGCTTTAAGCGCTGGATTCCTTAGTCTGGGATCATTTTGTCGCCTTTTTCCAATTTGGAAAGGGTTTGGAGCAAAAATGAGGCAGCGTGTGTTGGGGGACTAGTTAATGGCAGTGGCCCTGTGTTTGTGAGCCCTATAGCTCTTGATGTATGACGGTGCGAAGCAGCAATAGCTTTAAGCGCTGGACTCCTTAGTCTGGGATCATTTCGTCGTCTTTTCCCAGTTTGGAGCAAAAATGAGGCAGCGTGTGTTGGGAGACTAGTTAATGGCAGTGGCCCTGTGTTTGTGAGCCCTACAGCTCTTGATATATGACGATGGGTAGCAGCAATAGCTTTAAGCACTGGATTCCTTAGTCTGGGTAATTTCGTCATCTTTTTCCAATTTGGGAAGGGTTTGGAGCAAAAATGAGGCAGCGTGTGTTGGGAGACTAGTTAATGGCAGTGGCCCTGTGTTTGTGAGCCCTATAGCTCTTCATATATGACGATGGGTAGCAGCAATAGCTTTTAGCGCTGGATTCCTTAGTCTGGGATCATTTCGTCGTCTTTTTCAAAGTTGGAGCAAAAATGAGGCAGCGGGTGTTGGGAGACTAGTTATTGGCAGTGGCCCTGTGTTTGTGAGCCCTATAGCTCTTCATATATGACGGTGCGAAGTAGCAACATCTTTAAGAGCTGGATTCCTTACTCTGGGATCATTTTGTCGTCTTTTTCCCGTTTGGAAAGGGTTTGGAGCAAAAATGAGGCAGCGTGTGTTGGGAGACTAGTTAATGGCAGTGGCCCTGTGTTTGTGAGCGCTATAGCTCTTCATATATGACGGTGCGAAGTAGCAACATCTTTAAGCGCTGGATTCCTTAGTCTGGGATCATTTCGTCGTCTTTTTCCAATTTGGAGCAAAAATGAGGCAGCGTGTGTTGGGAGACTAGTTAATGGCAGTGGCCCTGTGTTTGTGAGCCCTATAGGTCTTCATATATGACGATGGGTAGCAGCAATAGCTTTAAGCGCTGGATTCCTTAGTCTGGGATCATTTAATCGTCTTTTTCCGGTTTGGAGCAAAAATGAGGCAGCGTGTGTTGGGAGACTAGTTAATGGCAGTGGCCCTGTGTTTGTGAGCCCTATAGCTCTTCATATATGACGATGGGTAGCAGCAATAGCTTTAAACGCTAGATTCCTTAGTCTGGGATCATTTCGTCATCTTTTTCCAGTTTGGAAAGGTTTTGGATCAAAAATGAGGCAGCGTGTGTTGGGAGACTAGTTAATGGCAGTGGCCCTGTGTTTGTGAGCCCTATAGCTCTTCATATATGACGATGGGTAGCAGCAGTAACTTTTAGCGCTGGATTCCTTAGTCTGGGATCATTTCATTGTCTTTTTCCAATTTGGAAAGGGTTTGGAGCAAAAATGAGGGAGCAGGTGTTGGGAGACTAGTTAATGGCAGTGGCCCTGTGTTTGTGAGCCCTATAGCTCTTCATATATGACAGTGCGAAGCAGCAACAGTTTTAAGCGCTGGATTCCTTAGTCTGGGATCATTTCGTTGTCTTTTTCCAGTTTGGGAAGGGTTTGGAGCAAAAATGAGGCAGCGTGTGTTGGGAGACTAGTTAATGGCAGTGGCCCTGTGTTTGTGAGCCCTATAGCTCTTCATATATGACGATGGTTAGCAGCAGTAGCTTTAAGCGCTGGATTCCTTAGTCTGGGATCATTTCGTCGTCTTTTTCCAGTTTGGAGCAAAAATGAGGCAGCGTGTGTTGGGAGACTAGTTAATGGCAGTGGCCCTGTGTTTGTGAGCCCTATAGCTCTTGATATATGACGATGGGTAGCAGCAATAGCTTTAAGCGCTGGATTCCTTAGTCTGGGATCATTTCATCATCCTTTTCGAATTTGGAAAGGGTTTGGAGCAAAAATGAGGCAGCGTGTGTTGGGAGACTAGTTAATGGCAGTGGCCCTGTGTTTGTGAGCCCTATAGCTCTTCATATATGACGATGGGTAGCAGCAATAGCTTTTAGCGTTGGATTCCTTAGTCTGGGATCATTTTGTCATCTTTTTCCAATTTGGAAAGTGTTTGGAGCAAAAATGAGGCAGCGGGTGTTGGGAGACTAGTTAATGGCAGTGGCCCTGTGTTTGTGAGCCCTATAGCTCTTCATATATGACGGTGCGAAGTAGCAGTAGCTTTAAGCGCTGGATTCCTTAGTCTGGGATCATTTCGTCGTCTTTTTCCAGTTTGGAGCAAAAATGAGGCAGCGTGTGTTGGGAGACTAGTTAATGGCAGTGGCCCTGTGTTTGTGAGCCCTATAGCTCTTCATGTATGACGATGGGTAGCAACAATAGCTTTAAGCGCTAGATTCCTTAGTCTGGGATCATTTCGTTGTCTTTTTCCAGTTTGGAAAGGGTTTGGAGCAAAAATGAGGCAGCGTGTGTTGGGAGACTAGTTAATGGCAGTGGCCCTGTGTTTGTGAGCCCTATAGCTCTTCATATATGACGATGGGTAGCAGCAACCGTTTAAAGGGCTAGACTCCTTAGACTGGGATCATTTCGTCGTCTTTTTCCGGTTTGGAGCAAAAATGAGGCAGCGTGTGTTGGGAGACTAGTTAATGGCAGTGGCCCTGTGTTTGTGAGCCCTATAGCTCTTCATATATGACGGTGCGAAGCAGCAGTAGCTTTAAGCGCTGGATTCCTTAGTCTGGGACCATTTCGTCGTCTTTTTCCAATTTGGAAAGGGTTTGGAGCAAAAATAAGGCAACAGGCGTTGGGAGACTAGTTAATGGCAGTGGCCCTGTGTTTGTGAGCCCTATAGCTCTTCATATATGACGATGGGAAGCAGCAACATTTTTAAGCGCTAGACTCCTTAGTCTGGGATCATTTCGTCGTCTTTTCCCAGTTTGGAGCAAAAATGAGGCAGCGGGTGTTGGGAGACTAGTTAATGGCAGTGGCCCTGTGTTTGTGAGCCCTATAGCTCTTCATATATGACGATGGGTAGCAGCAACATTTTTAAGCGCTAGACTCCTTAGTCTGGGATCATTTCGTCGTCTTCTTCCAGATTGGAAAGTGTTTGGAGCAAAAATGATGCAGCGTGTGTTGGGTGACTAGTTAATGGCAGTGGCCCTGTGTTTGTGAGCCCTATAGCTCTTCATATATGACAGTGCAAAGCAGCAACCGTTTTAAGCGCTGGACTCCTTAGTCTGGGATCATTTTGTCGTCTTTTTCCAATTTGGAAAGGGTTTGGAGCAAAAATGAGGCAGCGTGTGTTGGGAGACTAGTTAATGGCAGTGGCCCTGTGTTTGTGAGCCCTATAGCTCTTCATATATGACGATGGGTAGCAGCAACATTTTTAAGCGCTAGACTCCTTACTCTGGGATCATTTCGTCGTCTTTTCCCAGTTTGGAGCAAAAATGAGGCAGTGTGTGTTGGGAGACTAGTTAATGGCAGTGGCCCTGTGTTTGTGAGCCCTATAGCTCTTCATATATGACAGTGCGAAGCAGCAACAGTTTTAAGCGCTGGACTCCTTAGTCTGGGATCATTTTGTCGTCTTTTTCCAATTTGGAAAGGGTTTGGAGCAAAAATGAGGCAGCGTGTGTTGGGAGACTAGTTAATGGCAGTGGCCCTGTGTTTGTGAGCCCTACAGCTCTTGATATATGACGATGGGTAGCAGCAATAGCTTTAAGCGCTGGATTCCTTAGTCTGGGATCATTTCGTCGTCTTTTTCCCGTTTGGGAAGGGTTTGGAGCAAAAATGAGGCAGCGTGTGTTGGGAGACTAGTTAATGGCAGTGGCCCTGTGTTTGTGAGCCCTATAGCTCTTCATATATGACGATGGGTAGCAGCAGTAGCTTGAAGCGCTGGATTCCTTAGTCTGGGATCATTTCATTGTCTTTTTCCAGTTTGGAGCAAAAATGAGGGAGCGTGTGTTGGGAGACTAGTTAATGGCAGTGGCCCTGTGTTTGTGAGCCCTACAGCTCTTGATATATGACGGTGCGTAGCAGCAGTAGCTTTAAGCGCTGGATTCCTTAGTCTGGGAGCATTTCGTCGTCTTTTTCCAGTTTGGAGCAAAAATGAGGCAGCGTGTGTTGGGAGACTAGTTAATGGCAGTGGCCCTGTGTTTGTGAGCCCTACAGCTCTTGATATATGACGATGGGTAGCAGCAATAGCTTTAAGCACTGGATTCCTTAGTCTGGGTAATTTCGTCATCTTTTTCCAATTTGGGAAGGGTTTGGAGCAAAAATGAGGCAGCGTGTGTTGGGAGACTAGTTAATGGCTGTGGCCCTGTGTTTGTGAGCCCTATAGCTCTTCATGTATGACAGTGCGAAGCAGCAACAGTTTTAAGCGCTGGACTCCTTAGTCTGGGATCATTTTGTCTTCTTTCTCCAATTTGGAAAGGGTTTGGAGCAAAAATGAGGCAGCGTGTGTTGGGAGACTAGTTAATGGCAGTGGCCCTGTGTTTGTGAGCCCTATAGCTCTTCATATATGACGATGGGTAGCAGCAACAGTTTTAAGCGCTGGACTCCTTAGTCTGGGATCATTTTGTCGTCTTTTTCCAATTTGGAAAGGGTTTGGAGCAAAAATGAGGCAGCGTGTGTTGGGAGACTAGTTAATGGCAGTGGCCCTGTGTTTGTGAGCCCTATAGCTCTTCATATGTGACGGTGCGAAGCAGCAACAGTTTTAAGCGCTGGACTCCTTAGTCTGGGATCATTTTGTCGTCTTTTTCCAATTTGGGAAGGGTTTGGAGCAAAAATGAGGCAACGTGTGTTGGGAGACTAGTTAATGGCAGTGGCCCTGTGTTTGTGAGCCCTATAGCTCTTCATATATGACGATGGGTAGCAGCAACATTTTTAAGCGCTAGACTCCTTAGTCTGGGATCATTTCGTCGTCTTTTTCCAGTTTGGAAAGGGTTTGGAGCAAAAATGAGGCAGCATGTGTTGGGAGACTAGTTAATGGCAGTGGCCCTGTGTTTGTGAGCCCTATAGCTCTTCATATATGACGATTGGTAGCAGCAGTAACTTTTAGCGCTGGATTCCTTAGTCTGGGATCATTTCGTCGTCTTTTTCCAATTTGGAAAGGGTTGGGAGCAAAAATGAGGCAGCGTGTGTTGGGAGACTAGTTAATGGCAGTGGCCCTGTGTTTGTGAGCCCTATAGCTCTTCATATATGACGATGGTTAGCAGCAGTAGCTTTAAGCGCTGGATTCCTTAGTCTGGGATCATTTCATCGTCTTTTTCCAGTTTGGAGCAAAAATGAGGCAGCGTGTGTTGGGAGACTAGTTAATGGCAGTGGCCCTGTGTTTGTGAGCCCTATAGCTCTTCATATATGACGATGGGTAGCAGCAATAGCTTTAAGCGCTGGATTCCTTAGTCTGGGATCATTTCGTCGTCTTTTTCCAATTTGGAAAGGGTTTGGAGCAAAAATGAGGCAGCGTGTGTTGGGAGACTAGTTAATGGCAGTGGCCCTGTGTTTGTGAGCCCTATAGCTCTTCATATATGACGATGGTTAGCAGCAGTAGCTTTAAGCGCTGCATTCCTTAGTCTGGGATCATTTCGTCGTCTTTTTCCAGTTTGGAGCAAAAATGAGGCAGCGTGTGTTGGGAGACTAGTTAATGGCAGTGGCCCTGTGTTTGTGAGCCCTATAGCTCTTCATATATGACGATGGGTAGCAGCAATAGCTTTAAGCGCTGGATTCCTTAGTCTGGGATCATTTCATCATCCTTTTCGAATTTGGAAAGGGTTTGGACCAAAAATGAGGCAGCGTGTGTTGGGAGACTAGTTAATGGCAGTGGCCCTGTGTTTGTGAGCCCTATAGCTCTTCATATATGACGATGGGTAGCAGCAATAGCTTTTAGCGTTGGATTCCTTAGTCTGGGATCATTTCGTCATCTTTTTCCAATTTGGGAAGGGTTTGGAGCAAAAATGAGGCAGCGGGTGTTGGGAGACTAGTTAATGGCAGTGGCCCTGTGTTTGTGAGCCCTATAGCTCTTCATATATGACGATGGGTAGCAGCAACCGTTTAAAGGGCTAGACTCCTTAGACTGGGATCATTTCGTCGTCTTTTTCCAGTTTGGAGCAAAAATGAGGCAGCGTGTGTTGGGAGACTAGTTAATGGCAGTGGCCCTGTGTTTGTGAGCCCTATAGCTCTTCATATATGACGATGGGTAGCAGCAACATTTTTAAGCGCTAGACTCCTTAGTCTGGGATCATTTCGTCGTCTTTTCCCAGTTTGGAGCAAAAATGAGGCAGCGTGTGTTGGGAGACTAGTTAATGGCAGTGGCCCTGTGTTTGTGAGCCCTATAGCTCTTCATATATGACGATGGGTAGCAGCAACATTTTTAAGCGCTAGACTCCTTAGTCTGGGATCATTTCATCGTCTTTTTCCAGTTTGGAGCAAAAATGAGGCAGCGGGTGTTGGGAGACTAGTTAATGGCAGTGGCCCTGTGTTTGTGAGCCCTATAGCTCTTCATATATGACGGTGCGAAGCAGCAACATTTTTAAGCGCTGGACTCCTTAGTCTGGGATCATTTTGTCGTCTTTTTCCAATTTGGAAAGGGTTTGGAGCAAAAATGAGGCAGCGTGTGTTGGGAGACTAGTTAATGGCAGTGGCCCTGTGTTTGTGAGCCCTATAGCTCTTCATATATGACGGTGCGAAGTAGCAACAGTTTTAAGCGCTGGATTCCTTAGTCTGGGATCATTTCGTCGTCTTTTTCCAGTTTGGAAAGGTTTTGGATCAAAAATGAGGCAGCGTGTGTTGGGGGACTAGTTAATGGCAGTGGCCCTGTGTTTGTGAGCCCTATAGCTCTTCATGTATGACGGTGCGAAGCAGCAATAGCTTTAAGCACTGGATTCCTTAGTCTGGGTAATTTCGTCATCTTTTTCCAATTTGGGAAGGGTTTGGAGCAAAAATGAGGCAGCGTGTGTTGGGAGACTAGTTAATGGCAGTGGCCCTGTGTTTGTGAGCCCTATAGCTCTTCATGTATGACAGTGCGAAGCAGCAACAGTTTTAAGCGCTAGACTCCTTAGTCTGGGATCATTTTGTCGTCTTTTTCCAATTTGGAAAAGGTTTGGAGCAAAAATGAGGCAGCGGGTGTTGGGAGACTAGTTAATGGCAGTGGCCCTGTGTTTGTGAGCCCTATAGCTCTTCATATATGACAGTGCGAAGCAGCAACAGTTTTAAGCGCTGGACTCCTTAGTCTGGGATCATTTTGTCGTCTTTTTCCAATTTGGAAAGGGTTTGGAGCAAAAATGAGGCAGCGTGTGTTGGGAGACTAGTTAATGGCAGTGGCCCTGTGTTTGTGAGCCCTATAGCTCTTCATATATGACGGTGCGAAGCAGCAACATTTTTAAGCGCTGGACTCCCTAGTCTGGGATCATTTTGTCGTCTTTTCCAATTTGGAAAGGGTTTGGAGCAAAAATGAGGCAGCGTGTGTTGGGAGACTAGTTAATGGCAGTGGCCCTGTGTTTGTGAGCCCTATAGCTCTTCATATATGACGATGGGTAGCAGCAGTAGCTTTAAGCGCTGGATTCCTTAGTCTGGGAGCATTTCGTCGTCTTTTTCCAATTTGGAAAGGGTTTGGAGCAAAAATGAGGCAGCGTGTGTTGGGAGACTAGTTAATGGCAGTGGCCCTGTGTTTGTGAGCCCTATAGCTCTTCATATATGACGATGGGTAGCAGCAACATTTTTAAGCGCTAGACTCCTTAGTCTGGGATCATTTCGTCGTCTTTTTCCAGATTGGAAAGTGTTTGGAGCAAAAATGAGGCAGCGTGTGTTGGGAGACTAGTTAATGGCAGTGGCCCTGTGTTTGTGAGCCCTATAGCTCTTCATATATGACGATGGGTAGCAGCAACAGTTTTAAGCGCTGGACTCCTTAGTCTGGGATCATTTTGTCGTCTTTTTCCAATTTGGAAAAGGTTTGGAGCAAAAATGAGGCAGCGTGTGTTGGGAGACTAGTTAATGGCAGTGGCCCTGTGTTTGTGAGCCCTATAGCTCTTCATATATGACAGTGCGAAGCAGCAACAGTTTTAAGCGCTGGACTCCTTAGTCTGGGATCATTTTGTCGTCTTTTTCCAATTTGGAAAGGGTTTGGAGCAAAAATGAGGCAGCGTGTGTTGGGGGACTAGTTAATGGCAGTGGCCCTGTGTTTGTGAGCCCTATAGCTCTTCAAATATGACGGTGCGAAGTAGCAACATTTTTAAGCGCTAGACTCCTTAGTCTGGGATCATTTCGTCGTCTTTTTCCAGTTTGGAGCAAAAATGAGGCAGCGTGTGTTGGGAGACTAGTTAATGGCAGTGGCCCTGTGTTTGTGAGCCCTATAGCTCTTCATATATGACGGTGCGTAGCAGCAATAGCTTTAAGCGCTGGATTCCTTAGTCTGGGAGCATTTCGTCGTCTTTTTCCCGTTTGGAAAGGGTTTGGAGCAAAAATGAGGCAGCGTGTGTTGGGAGACTAGTTAATGGCAGTGGCCCTGTGTTTGTGAGCCCTATAGCTCTTCATATATGACGGTGCGAAGCAGCAGTAGCTTTAAGCGCTGGATTCCTTAGTCTGGGATCATTTTGTCGCCTTTTTCCAATTTGGAAAGGGTTTGGAGCAAAAATGAGGCAGCGTGTGTTGGGGGACTAGTTAATGGCAGTGGCCCTGTGTTTGTGAGCCCTATAGCTCTTGATGTATGACGGTGCGAAGCAGCAATAGCTTTAAGCGCTGGACTCCTTAGTCTGGGATCATTTCGTCGTCTTTTCCCAGTTTGGAGCAAAAATGAGGCAGCGTGTGTTGGGAGACTAGTTAATGGCAGTGGCCCTGTGTTTGTGAGCCCTACAGCTCTTGATATATGACGATGGGTAGCAGCAATAGCTTTAAGCACTGGATTCCTTAGTCTGGGTAATTTCGTCATCTTTTTCCAATTTGGGAAGGGTTTGGAGCAAAAATGAGGCAGCGTGTGTTGGGAGACTAGTTAATGGCAGTGGCCCTGTGTTTGTGAGCCCTATAGCTCTTCATATATGACGATGGGTAGCAGCAATAGCTTTTAGCGCTGGATTCCTTAGTCTGGGATCATTTCGTCGTCTTTTTCCAAGTTGGAGCAAAAATGAGGCAGCGGGTGTTGGGAGACTAGTTATTGGCAGTGGCCCTGTGTTTGTGAGCCCTATAGCTCTTCATATATGACGGTGCGAAGTAGCAACATCTTTAAGAGCTGGATTCCTTACTCTGGGATCATTTTGTCGTCTTTTTCCCGTTTGGAAAGGGTTTGGAGCAAAAATGAGGCAGCGTGTGTTGGGAGACTAGTTAATGGCAGTGGCCCTGTGTTTGTGAGCCCTATAGCTCTTCATATATGACGGTGCGAAGTAGCAACATCTTTAAGCGCTGGATTCCTTAGTCTGGGATCATTTCGTCGTCTTTTTCCAATTTGGAGCAAAAATGAGGCAGCGTGTGTTGGGAGACTAGTTAATGGCAGTGGCCCTGTGTTTGTGAGCCCTACAGCTCTTGATATATGACGATGGGTAGCAGCAGTAGCTTTAAGCGCTGGATTCCTTAGTCTGGGATCATTTCGTCGTCTTTTTCCAGATTGGAAAGGGTTTGGAGCAAAAATGAGGCAGCGTGTGTTGGGAGACTAGTTAATGGCAGTGGCCCTGTGTTTGTGAGCCCTACAGCTCTTGATATATGACGATGGGTAGCAGCAACATCTTTAAGCGCTGGATTCCTTAGTCTGGGATCATTTTGTCGTCTTTTTCCCGTTTGGAAAGGGTTTGGAGCAAAAATGAGGCAGCGTGTGTTGGGAGACTAGTTAATGGCAGTGGCCCTGTGTTTGTGAGCCCTATAGCTCTTCATATATGACGGTGCGAAGTAGCAACATCTTTAAGCGCTGGATTCCTTAGTCTGGGATCATTTCGTCGTCTTTTTCCAATTTGGAAAGGTTTTGGATCAAAAATGAGGCAGCGTGTGTTGGGGGACTAGTTAATGGCAGTGGCCCTGTGTTTGTGAGCCCTATAGCTCTTCATGTATGACGGTGCGAAGCAGCAATAGCTTTAAGCGCTGGATTCCTTAGTCTGGGATCATTTCGTCGTCTTTTCCCAGTTTGGAGCAAAAATGAGGCAGCGTGTGTTGGGAGACTAGTTAATGGCAGTGGCCCTGTGTTTGTGAGCCCTACAGCTCTTGATATATGACGATGGGTAGCAGCAATACCTTTAAGCGCTGGATTCCTTAGTCTGGGTAATTTCGTCATCTTTTTCCAATTTGGGAAGGGTTTGGAGCAAAAATGAGGCAGCGTGTGTTGGGAGACTAGTTAATGGCAGTGGCCCTGTGTTTGTGAGCCCTATAGCTCTTCATATATGACGATGGGTAGCAGCAATAGCTTTAAGCGCTGGATTCCTTAGTCTGGGATCATTTCGTCGTCTTTTTCCAATTTGGGAAGGGTTTGGAGCAAAAATGAGGCAGCGTGTGTTGGGAGACTAGTTAATGGCAGTGGCCCTGTGTTTGTGAGCCCTATAGCTCTTCATATATGACGATGGGTAGCAGCAACAGTTTTAAGCGCTGGACTCCTTAGTCTGGGATCATTTTGTCGTCTTTTTCCAATTTGGAAAGGGTTTGGAGCAAAAATGAGGCAGCGTGTGTTGGGAGACTAGTTAATGGCAGTGGCCCTGTGTTTGTGAGCCCTATAGCTCTTCATATATGACGATGGGTAGCAGCAATAGCTTTTAGCGCTGGATTCCTTAGTCTGGGACCATTTTGTCGTCTTTTTCCAATTTGGAAAGGGTTTGGAGCAAAAATGAGGCAGCGTGTGTTGGGAGACTAGTTAATGGCAGTGGCCCTGTGTTTGTGAGCCCTATAGCTCTTCATATATGACGATGGGTAGCAGCAATATTTTTAAGCGCTAGACTCCTTAGTCTGGGATCATTTCGTCGTCTTTTTCCAGATTGGAAAGGGTTTGGAGCAAAAATGAGGCAGCGTGTGTTGGGAGACTAGTTAATGGCAGTGGCCCTGTGTTTGTGAGCCCTATAGCTCTTCATATATGACGATGGGTAGCAGCAACAGTTTTAAGCGCTGGACTCCTTAGTCTGGGATCATTTTGTCGTCTTTTTCCAATTTGGAAAAGGTTTGGAGCAAAAATGAGGCAGCGTGTGTTGGGAGACTAGTTAATGGCAGTGGCCCTGTGTTTGTGAGCCCTATAGCTCTTCATATATGACGATGGGAAGCAGCAACAGTTTTAAGCGCTGGACTCCTTAGTCTGGGATCATTTTGTCGTCTTTTTCCAATTTGGAAAGGGTTTGGAGCAAAAATGAGGCAGCGTGTGTTGGGAGACTAGTTAATGGCAGTGGCCCTGTGTTTGTGAGCCCTATAGCTCTTCATATATGACGATGGGAAGCAGCAACAGTTTTAAGCGCTGGACTCCTTAGTCTGGGATCATTTTGTCGTCTTTTTCCAATTTGGAAAGGGTTTGGAGCAAAATTGAGGCAGCGTGTGTTGGGAGACTAGTTAATGGCAGTGGCCCTGTGTTTGTGAGCCCTATAGCTCTTCATATATGACGGTGCGAAGTAGCAACATTTTTAAGCGCTAGACTCCTTAGTCTGGGATCATTTCGTCGTCTTTTCCCAGTTTGGAGCAAAAATGAGGCAGCGTGTGTTGGGAGACTAGTTAATGGCAGTGGCCCTGTGTTTGTGAGCCCTATAGCTCTTCATATATGACGATGGGTAGCAGCAACATTTTTAAGCGCTAGACTCCTTAGTCTGGGATCATTTCGTCGTCTTTTTCCAGATTGGAAAGGGTTTGGAGCAAAAATGAGGCAGCGTGTGTTGGGAGACTAGTTAATGGCAGTGGCCCTGTGTTTGTGAGCCCTACAGCTCTTCATATATGACGGTGCGTAGCAGCAATAGCTTTAAGCGCTGGATTCCTTAGTCTGGGATCATTTCGTCGTCTTTTTCCCGTTTGGAAAGGGTTTGGAGCAAAAATGAGGCAGCGTGTGTTGGGAGACTAGTTAATGGCAGTGGCCCTGTGTTTGTGAGCCCTATAGCTCTTCATATATGACGGTGCGAAGTAGCAACATCTTTAAGCGCTGGATTCCTTAGTCTGGGATCATTTCGTCGTCTTTTTCCAATTTGGAAAGGTTTTGGATCAAAAATGAGGCAGCGTGTGTTGGGGGACTAGTTAATGGCAGTGGCCCTGTGTTTGTGAGCCCTATAGCTCTTCATGTATGACGGTGCGAAGCAGCAATAGCTTTAAGCGCTGGATTCCTTAGTCTGGGATCATTTCGTCGTCTTTTTCCAATTTGGAGCAAAAATGAGGCAGCGTGTGTTGGGAGACTAGTTACTGACAGTGGCCCTTTGTTTGTGAGCCCTACAGCTCTTGATATATGACGATGGGTAGCAGCAATAGCTTTAAGCACTGGATTCCTTAGTCTGGGTAATTTCGTCATCTTTTTCCAATTTGGGAAGGGTTTGGAGCAAAAATGAGGCAGCGTGTGTTGGGAGACTAGTTAATGGCAGTGGCCCTGTGTTTGTGAGCCCTATAGCTCTTCATATATGACGATGGGTAGCAGCAACAGTTTTAAGCGCTGGACTCCTTAGTCTGGGATCATTTTGTCGTCTTTTTCCAATTTGGAAAGGGTTTGGAGCAAAAATGAGGCAGCGTGTGTTGGGAGACTAGTTAATGGCAGTGGCCCTGTGTTTGTGAGCCCTATAGCTCTTCATATATGACGGTGCGAAGCAGCAACATTTTTAAGCGCTAGACTCCTTAGTCTGGGATCATTTCGTCGTCTTTTCCCAGTTTGGAGCAAAAATGAGGCAGCGGGTGTTGGGAGACTAGTTAATGGCAGTGGCCCTGTGTTTGTGAGCCCTATAGCTCTTCATATATGACGATGGGTAGCAGCAACATTTTTAAGCGCTAGACTCCTTAGTCTGGGATCATTTCGTCGTCTTTTTCCAGATTGGAAAGGGTTTGGAGCAAAAATGAGGCAGCGTGTGTTGGGAGACTAGTTAATGGCAGTGGCCCTGTGTTTGTGAGCCCTATAGCTCTTCATATATGACGGTGCGTAGCAGCAATAGCTTTAAGCGCTGGATTCCTTAGTCTGGGAGCATTTCGTCGTCTTTTTCCCGTTTGGAAAGGGTTTGGAGCAAAAATGAGGCAGCGTGTGTTGGGAGACTAGTTAATGGCAGTGGCCCTGTGTTTGTGAGCCCTATAGCTCTTCATATATGACGGTGCGAAGCAGCAGTAGCTTTAAGCGCTGGATTCCTTAGTCTGGGATCATTTTGTCGCCTTTTTCCAATTTGGAAAGGGTTTGGAGCAAAAATGAGGCAGCGTGTGTTGGGGGACTAGTTAATGGCAGTGGCCCTGTGTTTGTGAGCCCTATAGCTCTTGATGTATGACGGTGCGAAGCAGCAATAGCTTTAAGCGCTGGACTCCTTAGTCTGGGATCATTTCGTCGTCTTTTCCCAGTTTGGAGCAAAAATGAGGCAGCGTGTGTTGGGAGACTAGTTAATGGCAGTGGCCCTGTGTTTGTGAGCCCTACAGCTCTTGATATATGACGATGGGTAGCAGCAATAGCTTTAAGCACTGGATTCCTTAGTCTGGGTAATTTCGTCATCTTTTTCCAATTTGGGAAGGGTTTGGAGCAAAAATGAGGCAGCGTGTGTTGGGAGACTAGTTAATGGCAGTGGCCCTGTGTTTGTGAGCCCTATAACTCTTCATATATGACGATGGGTAGCAGCAATAGCTTTTAGCGCTGGATTCCTTAGTCTGGGATCATTTCGTCGTCTTTTTCAAAGTTGGAGCAAAAATGAGGCAGCGGGTGTTGGGAGACTAGTTATTGGCAGTGGCCCTGTGTTTGTGAGCCCTATAGCTCTTCATATATGACGGTGCGAAGTAGCAACATCTTTAAGAGCTGGATTCCTTACTCTGGGATCATTTTGTTGTCTTTTTCCCGTTTGGAAAGGGTTTGGAGCAAAAATGAGGCAGCGTGTGTTGGGAGACTAGTTAATGGCAGTGGCCCTGTGTTTGTGAGCCCTATAGCTCTTCATATATGACGGTGCGAAGTAGCAATAGCTTTAAGCGCTGGATTCCTTAGTCTGGGATCATTTCGTCGTCTTTTTCCAATTTGGAGCAAAAATGAGGCAGCGTGTGTTGGGAGACTAGTTAATGGCAGTGGCCCTGTGTTTGTGAGCCCTACAGCTCTTGATATATGACGATGGGTAGCAGCAATAGCTTTAAGCGCTGGATTCCTTAGTCTGGGATCATTTCGTCGTCTTTTTCCAGATTGGAAAGGGTTTGGAGCAAAAATGAGGCAGCGTGTGTTGGGAGACTAGTTAATGGCAGTGGCCCTGTGTTTGTGAGCCCTACAGCTCTTGATATATGACGATGGGTAGCAGCAACATCTTTAAGCGCTGGATTCCTTAGTCTGGGATCATTTTGTCGTCTTTTTCCCGTTTGGAAAGGGTTTGGAGCAAAAATGAGGCAGCGTGTGTTGGGAGACTAGTTAATGGCAGTGGCCCTGTGTTTGTGAGCCCTATAGCTCTTCATATATGACGGTGCGAAGTAGCAACATCTTTAAGCGCTGGATTCCTTAGTCTGGGATCATTTCGTCGTCTTTTTCCAATTTGGAAAGGTTTTGGATCAAAAATGAGGCAGCGTGTGTTGGGGGACTAGTTAATGGCAGTGGCCCTGTGTTTGTGAGCCCTATAGCTCTTCATGTATGACGGTGCGAAGCAGCAATAGCTTTAAGCGCTGGATTCCTTACTCTGGGATCATTTCGTCGTCTTTTCCCAGTTTGGAGCAAAAATGAGGCAGCGTGTGTTGGGAGACTAGTTAATGGCAGTGGCCCTGTGTTTGTGAGCCCTACAGCTCTTGATATATGACGATGGGTAGCAGCAATAGCTTTAAGCACTGGATTCCTTAGTCTGGGTAATTTCGTCATCTTTTTCCAATTTGGGAAGGGTTTGGAGCAAAAATGAGGCAGCGTGTGTTGGGAGACTAGTTAATGGCAGTGGCCCTGTGTTTGTGAGCCCTATAGCTCTTCATATATGACGATGGGTAGCAGCAATAGCTTTAAGCGCTGGATTCCTTAGTCTGGGATCATTTCGTCGTCTTTTTCCAATTTGGGAAGGGTTTGGAGCAAAAATGAGGCAGCGTGTGTTGGGAGACTAGTTAATGGCAGTGGCCCTGTGTTTGTGAGCCCTATAGCTCTTCATATATGACGATGGGTAGCAGCAACAGTTTTAAGCGCTGGACTCCTTAGTCTGGGATCATTTCTTCGTCTTTTTCCAAGTCGGAGCAAAAATGAGGCAGCGTGTGTTGGGAGACTAGTTAATGGCAGTGGCCCTGTGTTTGTGAGCCCTATAGCTTTTGATATATGACGATGGGTAGCAGCAATAGCTTTAAGCTCTGGATTCCTTAATCTGGGAAATTTCGTCATCTTTTTCCAATTTGGGAAGGGTTTGGAGCAAAAATGAGGCAGCGTGTGTTGGGAGACTAGTTAATGGCAGTGGCCCTGTGTTTGTGAGCCCTATAGCTCTTCATATATGACGATGGGTAGCAGCAACATTTTTAAGCGCTAGACTCCTTAGTCTGGGATCATTTCGTCGTCTTTTTCCAATTTGGCGTAAAATTGAGGCAGCGTGTGTTGGGAGACTAGTTAATAGCAGTGGCCCTGTGTTTGTGAGCCCTATAGCTCTTCATATATGACAGTGCGAAGCAGCAACAGTTTTAAGCGCTGAACTCCTTAGTCTGGGATCATTTTGTTGTCTTTTTCCCGTTTGGAAAGGGTTTGGAGCAAAAATGAGGCAGCGTGTGTTGGGAGACTAGTTAATGGCAGTGGCCCTGTGTTTGTGAGCCCTATAGCTCTTCATATATGACGATGGGTAGCAGCAACATTTTTAAGCGCTAGACTCCTTAGTCTGGGATCATTTCGTCGTCTTTTTCCAGATTGGAAAGGGTTTGGAGCAAAAATGAGGCAGCGTGTGTTGGGAGACTAGTTAATGGCAGTGGCCCTGTGTTTGTGAGCCCTATAGCTCTTCATATATGACGGTGCGTAGCAGCAATAGCTTTAAGCGCTGGATTCCTTAGTCTGGGAGCATTTCGTCGTCTTTTTCCCGTTTGGAAAGGGTTTGGAGCAAAAATGAGGCAGCGTGTGTTGGGAGACTAGTTAATGGCAGTGGCCCTGTGTTTGTGAGCCCTATAGCTCTTCATATATGACGGTGCGAAGCAGCAGTAGCTTTAAGCGCTGGATTCCTTAGTCTGGGATCATTTTGTCGCCTTTTTCCAATTTGGAAAGGGTTTGGAGCAAAAATGAGGCAGCGTGTGTTGGGGGACTAGTTAATGGCAGTGGCCCTGTGTTTGTGAGCCCTATAGCTCTTGATGTATGACGGTGCGAAGCAGCAATAGCTTTAAGCGCTGGACTCCTTAGTCTGGGATCATTTCGTCGTCTTTTCCCAGTTTGGAGCAAAAATGAGGCAGCGTGTGTTGGGAGACTAGTTAATGGCAGTGGCCCTGTGTTTGTGAGCCCTACAGCTCTTGATATATGACGATGGGTAGCAGCAATAGCTTTAAGCACTGGATTCCTTAGTCTGGGTAATTTCGTCATCTTTTTCCAATTTGGGAAGGGTTTGGAGCAAAAATGAGGCAGCGTGTGTTGGGAGACTAGTTAATGGCAGTGGCCCTGTGTTTGTGAGCCCTATAGCTCTTCATATATGACGATGGGTAGCAGCAATAGCTTTTAGCGCTGGATTCCTTAGTCTGGGATCATTTCGTCGTCTTTTTCAAAGTTGGAGCAAAAATGAGGCAGCGGGTGTTGGGAGACTAGTTATTGGCAGTGGCCCTGTGTTTGTGAGCCCTATAGCTCTTCATATATGACGGTGCGAAGTAGCAACATCTTTAAGAGCTGGATTCCTTACTCTGGGATCATTTTGTCGTCTTTTTCCCGTTTGGAAAGGGTTTGGAGCAAAAATGAGGCAGCGTGTGTTGGGAGACTAGTTAATGGCAGTGGCCCTGTGTTTGTGAGCCCTATAGCTCTTCATATATGACGGTGCGAAGTAGCAACATCTTTAAGCGCTGGATTCCTTAGTCTGGGATCATTTCGTCGTCTTTTTCCAATTTGGAGCAAAAATGAGGCAGCGTGTGTTGGGAGACTAGTTAATGGCAGTGGCCCTGTGTTTGTGAGCCCTACAGCTCTTGATATATGACGATGGGTAGCAGCAATAGCTTTAAGCGCTGGATTCCTTAGTCTGGGATCATTTCGTCGTCTTTTTCCAGATTGGAAAGGGTTTGGAGCAAAAATGAGGCAGCGTGTGTTGGGAGACTAGTTAATGGCAGTGGCCCTGTGTTTGTGAGCCCTACAGCTCTTGATATATGACGATGGGTAGCAGCAACATCTTTAAGCGCTGGATTCCTTAGTCTGGGATCATTTTGTCGTCTTTTTCCCGTTTGGAAAGGGTTTGGAGCAAAAATGAGGCAGCGTGTGTTGGGAGACTAGTTAATGGCAGTGGCCCTGTGTTTGTGAGCCCTATAGCTCTTCATATATGACGGTGCGAAGTAGCAACATCTTTAAGCGCTGGATTCCTTAGTCTGGGATCATTTCGTCGTCTTTTTCCAATTTGGAAAGGTTTTGGATCAAAAATGAGGCAGCGTGTGTTGGGGGACTAGTTAATGGCAGTGGCCCTGTGTTTGTGAGCCCTATAGCTCTTCATGTATGACGGTGCGAAGCAGCAATAGCTTTAAGCGCTGGATTCCTTACTCTGGGATCATTTCGTCGTCTTTTCCCAGTTTGGAGCAAAAATGAGGCAGCGTGTGTTGGGAGACTAGTTAATGGCAGTGGCCCTGTGTTTGTGAGCCCTACAGCTCTTGATATATGACGATGGGTAGCAGCAATACCTTTAAGCGCTGGATTCCTTAGTCTGGGTAATTTCGTCATCTTTTTCCAATTTGGGAAGGGTTTGGAGCAAAAATGAGGCAGCGTGTGTTGGGAGACTAGTTAATGGCAGTGGCCCTGTGTTTGTGAGCCCTATAGCTCTTCATATATGACGATGGGTAGCAGCAATAGCTTTAAGCGCTGGATTCCTTAGTCTGGGATCATTTCGTCATCTTTTTCCAATTTGGGAAGGGTTTGGAGCAAAAATGAGGCAGCGTGTGTTGGGAGACTAGTTAATGGCAGTGGCCCTGTGTTTGTGAGCCCTATAGCTCTTCATATATGACGATGGGTAGCAGCAACAGTTTTAAGCGCTGGACTCCTTAGTCTGGGATCATTTTGTCGTCTTTTTCCAATTTGGAAAGGGTTTGGAGCAAAAATGAGGCAGCGTGTGTTGGGAGACTAGTTAATGGCAGTGGCCCTGTGTTTGTGAGCCCTATAGCTCTTCATATATGACGATGGGTAGCAGCAATAGCTTTTAGCGCTGGATTCCTTAGTCTGGGACCATTTTGTCGTCTTTTTCCAATTTGGAAAGGGTTTGGAGCAAAAATGAGGCAGCGTGTGTTGGGAGACTAGTTAATGGCAGTGGCCCTGTGTTTGTGAGCCCTATAGCTCTTCATATATGACGATGGGTAGCAGCAATATTTTTAAGCGCTAGACTCCTTAGTCTGGGATCATTTCGTCGTCTTTTTCCAGATTGGAAATGGTTTGGAGCAAAAATGAGGCAGCGTGTGTTGGGAGACTAGTTAATGGCAGTGGCCCTGTGTTTGTGAGCCCTATAGCTCTTCATATATGACGATGGGTAGCAGCAACAGTTTTAAGCGCTGGACTCCTTAGTCTGGGATCATTTTGTCGTCTTTTTCCAATTTGGAAAAGGTTTGGAGCAAAAATGAGGCAGCGTGTGTTGGGAGACTAGTTAATGGCAGTGGCCCTGTGTTTGTGAGCCCTATAGCTCTTCATATATGACGATGGGAAGCAGCAACAGTTTTAAGCGCTGGACTCCTTAGTCTGGGATCATTTTGTCGTCTTTTTCCAATTTGGAAAGGGTTTGGAGCAAAAATGAGGCAGCGTGTGTTGGGAGACTAGTTAATGGCAGTGGCCCTGTGTTTGTGAGCCCTATAGCTCTTCATATATGACGATGGGAAGCAGCAACAGTTTTAAGCGCTGGACTCCTTAGTCTGGGATCATTTTGTCGTCTTTTTCCAATTTGGAAAGGGTTTGGAGCAAAATTGAGGCAGCGTGTGTTGGGAGACTAGTTAATGGCAGTGGCCCTGTGTTTGTGAGCCCTATAGCTCTTCATATATGACGGTGCGAAGTAGCAACATTTTTAAGCGCTAGACTCCTTAGTCTGGGATCATTTCGTCGTCTTTTCCCAGTTTGGAGCAAAAATGAGGCAGCGTGTGTTGGGAGACTAGTTAATGGCAGTGGCCCTGTGTTTGTGAGCCCTATAGCTCTTCATATATGACGATGGGTAGCAGCAACATTTTTAAGCGCTAGACTCCTTAGTCTGGTATCATTTCGTCGTCTTTTTCCAGATTGGAAAGGGTTTGGAGCAAAAATGAGGCAGCGTGTGTTGGGAGACTAGTTAATGGCAGTGGCCCTGTGTTTGTGAGCCCTACAGCTCTTCATATATGACGGTGCGTAGCAGCAATAGCTTTAAGCGCTGGATTCCTTAGTCTGGGATCATTTCGTCGTCTTTTTCCCGTTTGGAAAGGGTTTGGAGCAAAAATGAGGCAGCGTGTGTTGGGAGACTAGTTAATGGCAGTGGCCCTGTGTTTGTGAGCCCTATAGCTCTTCATATATGACGGTGCGAAGTAGCAACATCTTTAAGCGCTGGATTCCTTAGTCTGGGATCATTTCGTCGTCTTTTTCCAATTTGGAAAGGTTTTGGATCAAAAATGAGGCAGCGTGTGTTGGGGGACTAGTTAATGGCAGTGGCCCTGTGTTTGTGAGCCCTATAGCTCTTCATGTATGACGGTGCGAAGCAGCAATAGCTTTAAGCGCTGGATTCCTTAGTCTGGGATCATTTCGTCGTCTTTTTCCAATTTGGAGCAAAAATGAGGCAGCGTGTGTTGGGAGACTAGTTACTGACAGTGGCCCTTTGTTTGTGAGCCCTACAGCTCTTGATATATGACGATGGGTAGCAGCAATAGCTTTAAGCACTGGATTCCTTAGTCTGGGTAATTTCGTCGTCTTTTTCCAATTTGGGAAGGGTTTGGAGGATCAATGAGGCAGCGTGTGTTGGGAGACTAGTTAATGGCAGTGGCCCTGTGTTTGTGAGCCCTATAGCTCTTCATATATGACGGTGCGAAGCAGCAACATTTTTAAGCGCTAGACTCCTTAGTCTGGGATCATTTCGTCGTCTTTTCCCAGTTTGGAGCAAAAATGAGGCAGCGTGTGTTGGGAGACTAGTTAATGGCAGTGGCCCTGTGTTTGTGAGCCCTATAGCTCTTCATATATGACGATGGGTAGCAGCAACATTTTTAAGCGCTAGACTCCTTAGTCTGGTATCATTTCGTCGTCTTTTTCCAGATTGGAAAGGGTTTGGAGCAAAAATGAGGCAGCGTGTGTTGGGAGACTAGTTAATGGCAGTGGCCCTGTGTTTGTGAGCCCTACAGCTCTTCATATATGACGGTGCGTAGCAGCAATAGCTTTAAGCGCTGGATTCCTTAGTCTGGGAGCATTTCGTCGTCTTTTTCCCGTTTGGAAAGGGTTTGGAGCAAAAATGAGGCAGCGTGTGTTGGGAGACTAGTTAATGGCAGTGGCCCTGTGTTTGTGAGCCCTATAGCTCTTCATGTATGACAGTGCGAAGCAGCAACCGTTTTAAGCGCTGGACTCCTTAGTCTGGGATCATTTTGTCGTCTTTCTCCAATTTGGAAAGGGTTTGGAGCAAAAATGAGGCAGCGTGTGTTGGGAGACTAGTTAATGGCAGTGGCCCTGTGTTTGTGAGCCCTATAGCTCTTCATATATGACGATGGGTAGCAGCAACAGTTTTAAGCGCTGGACTCCTTAGTCTGGGATCATTTTGTCATCTTTTTCCAATTTGGAAAAGGTTTGGAGCAAAAATGAGGCAGCGTGTGTTGGGAGACTAGTTAATGGCAGTGGCCCTGTGTTTGTGAGCCCTGTAGCTCTTCATATATGACGATGCGAAGCAGCAACAGTTTTAAGCGCTGGACTCCTTAGTCTGGGATCATTTTGTCATCTTTTTCCAATTTGGAAAGGGTTTGGAGCAAAAATGAGGCAGCGTGTGTTGGGAGACTAGTTAATGGCAGTGGCCCTGTGTTTGTGAGCCCTATAGCTCTTCATATATGACGGTGCGAAGCAGCAACATTTCTAAGCGCTGGACTCCTTAGTCTGGGATCATTTTGTCGTCTTTTTCCAATTTGGAAAGGGTTTGGAGCAAAAATGAGGCAGCGTGTGTTGGGAGACTAGTTAATGGCAGTGGCCCTGTGTTTGTGAGCCCTACAGCTCTTGATATATGACGATGGGTAGCAGCAATAGCTTTAAGCACTGGATTCCTTAGTCTGGGTAATTTCGTCATCTTTTTCCAATTTGGAAAGGGTTTGGAGCAAAAATGAGGCAGCGTGTGTTGGGAGACTAGTTAATGGCAGTGGCCCTGTGTTTGTGAGCCCTATAGCTCTTCATATATGACGATGGGTAGCAGCAACATTTTTAAGCGCTAGACTCCTTAGTCTGGGATCATTTCGTCGTCTTTTCCCAGTTTGGAGCAAAAATGAGGCAGCGGGTGTTGGGAGACTAGTTAATGGCAGTGGCCCTGTGTTTGTGAGCCCTATAGCTCTTCATATATGACGGTGCGAAGCAGCAGTAGCTTTAAGCGCTGGACTCCTTAGTCTGGGATCATTTCGTCGTCTTTTTCCAATTTGGAAAGGTTTTGGATCAAAAATGAGGCAGCGTGTGTTGGGGGACTAGTTAATGGCAGTGGCCCTGTGTTTGTGAGCCCTATAGCTCTTCATGTATGACGGTGCGAAGCAGCAATAGCTTTAAGCGCTGGACTCCTTAGTCTGGGATCATTTCGTCATCTTTTCCCAGTTTGGAGCAAAAATGAGGCAGCGTGTGTTGGGAGACTAGTTAATGGCAGTGGCCCTGTGTTTGTGAGCCCTACAGCTCTTGATATATGACGATGGGTAGCAGCAATAGCTTTAAGCACTGGATTCCTTAGTCTGGGTAATTTCGTCATCTTTTTCCAATTTGGGAAGGGTTTGGAGCAAAAATGAGGCAGCGTGTGTTGGGAGACTAGTTAATGGCAGTGGCCCTGTGTTTGTGAGCCCTATAGCTCTTCATATATGACAGTGCGAAGCAGCAACAGTTTTAAGCGCTGGACTCCTTAGTCTGGGATCATTTTGTCGTCTTTCTCCAATTTGGAAAAGGTTTGGAGCAAAAATGAGGCAGCGTGTGTTGGGAGACTAGTTAATGGCAGTGGCCCTGTGTTTGTGAGCCCTATAGCTCTTGATATATGACGATGGGTAGCAGCAACAGTTTTAAGCGCTGGACTCCTTAGTCTGGGATCATTTTGTCGTCTTTTTCAAATTTGGAAAAGGTTTGGAGCAAAAATGAGGCAGCGTGTGTTGGGAGACTAGTTAATGGCAGTGGCCCTGTGTTTGTGAGCCCTATAGCTCTTCATATATGACAGTGCGAAGTAGCAACATTTTTAAGCGCTAGACTCCTTAGTCTGGGATCATTTCGTCGTCTTTTCCCAGTTTGGAGCAAAAATGAGGCAGCGGGTGTTGGGAGACTAGTTAATGGCAGTGGCCCTGTGTTTGTGAGCCCTATAGCTCTTCATATATGACGATGGGTAGCAGCAACATTTTTAAGCGCTAGACTCCTTAGTCTGGTATCATTTCGTCGTCTTTTTCCCGTTTGGAAAGGGTTTGGAGCAAAAATGAGGCAGCGTGTGTTGGGAGACTAGTTAATGGCAGTGGCCCTGTGTTTGTGAGCCCTACAGCTCTTCATATATGACGGTGCGTAGCAGCAATAGCTTTAAGCGCTGGATTCCTTAGTCTGGGAGCATTTCGTCGTCTTTTTCCCGTTTGGAAAGGGTTTGGAGCAAAAATGAGGCAGCGTGTGTTGGGAGACTAGTTAATGGCAGTGGCCCTGTGTTTGTGAGCCCTATAGCTCTTCATATATGACGGTGCGAAGCAGCAGTAGCTTTAAGCGCTGGATTCCTTAGTCTGGGATCATTTTGTCATCTTTTTCCAATTTGGAAAGGTTTTGGATCAAAAATGAGGCAGCGTGTGTTGGGGGACTAGTTAATGGCAGTGGCCCTGTGTTTGTGAGCCCTATAGCTCTTCATGTATGACGGTGCGAAGCAGCAATAGCTTTAAGCGCTGTACTCCTTAGTCTGGGATCATTTCGTCGTCTTTTCCCAGTTTGGAGCAAAAATGAGGCAGCGTGTGTTGGGAGACTAGTTAATGGCAGTGGCCCTGTGTTTGTGAGCCCTACAGCTCTTGATATATGACGATGGGTAGCAGCAATAGCTTTAAGCACTGGATTCCTTAGTCTGGGTAATTTCGTCATCTTTTTCCAATTTGGGAAGGGTTTGGAGCAAAAATGAGGCAGCGTGTGTTGGGAGACTAGTTAATGGCAGTGGCCCTGTGTTTGTGAGCCCTATAGCTCTTCATGTATGACAGTGCGAAGCAGCAACCGTTTTAAGCGCTGGACTCCTTAGTCTGGGATCATTTTGTCGTCTTTCTCCAATTTGGAAAGGGTTTGGAGCAAAAATGAGGCAGCGTGTGTTGGGAGACTAGTTAATGGCAGTGGCCCTGTGTTTGTGAGCCCTATAGCTCTTCATATATGACGATGGGTAGCAGCAACAGTTTTAAGCGCTGGACTCCTTAGTCTGGGATCATTTTGTCGTCTTTTTCCAATTTGGAAAAGGTTTGGAGCAAAAATGAGGCAGCGGGTGTTGGGAGACTAGTTAATGGCAGTGGCCCTGTGTTTGTGAGCCCTATAGCTCTTCATATATGACAGTGCGAAGTAGCAACATTTTTAAGCGCTAGACTCCTTAGTCTGGGATCATTTCGTCGTCTTTTCCCAGTTTGGAGCAAAAATGAGGCAGCGGGTGTTGGGAGACTAGTTAATGGCAGTGGCCCTGTGTTTGTGAGCCCTATAGCTCTTCATATATGACAGTGCGAAGCAGCAACAGTTTTAAGCGCTGGACTCCTTAGTCTGGGATCATTTTGTCGTCTTTTTCCAATTTGGAAAGGGTTTGGAGCAAAAATGAGGCAGCGTGTGTTGGGAGACTAGTTAATGGCAGTGGCCCTGTGTTTGTGAGCCCTATAGATCTTGATATATGACGATGGGTAGCAGCAATAGCTTTAAGCGCTGGATTCCTTAGTCTGGGAGCATTTCGTCGTCTTTTTCCCGTTTGGAAAGGGTTTGGAGCAAAAATGAGGCAGCGTGTGTTGGGAGACTAGTTAATGGCAGTGGCCCTGTGTTTGTGAGCCCTATAGCTCTTCATATATGACGGTGCGAAGCAGCAGTAGCTTTAAGCGCTGGATTCCTTAGTCTGGGATCATTTTGTCGTCTTTTTCCAATTTGGAAAGGTTTTGGATCAAAAATGAGGCAGCGTGTGTTGGGGGACTAGTTAATGGCAGTGGCCCTGTGTTTGTGAGCCCTATAGCTCTTCATGTATGACGGTGCGAAGCAGCAATAGCTTTAAGCGCTGTACTCCTTAGTCTGGGATCATTTCGTCGTCTTTTCCCAGTTTGGAGCAAAAATGAGGCAGCGTGTGTTGGGAGACTAGTTAATGGCAGTGGCCCTGTGTTTGTGAGCCCTACAGCTCTTGATATATGACGATGGGTAGCAGCAATAGCTTTAAGCACTGGATTCCTTAGTCTGGGTAATTTCGTCATCTTTTTCCAATTTGGGAAGGGTTTGGAGCAAAAATGAGGCAGCGTGTGTTGGGAGACTAGTTAATGGCAGTGGCCCTGTGTTTGTGAGCCCTATAGCTCTTCATATATGACAGTGCGAAGTAGCAACATTTTTAAGCGCTAGACTCCTTAGTCTGGGATCATTTTGTCGTCTTTCTCCAATTTGGGAAGGGTTTGGAGCAAAAATGAGGCAGCGTGTGTTGGGAGACTAGTTAATGGCAGTGGCCCTGTGTTTGTGAGCCCTATAGCTCTTCATATATGACGATGGGTAGCAGCAACAGTTTTAAGCGCTGGACTCCTTAGTCTGGGATCATTTTGTCGTCTTTTTCCAATTTGGAAAAGGTTTGGAGCAAAAATGAGGCAGCGGGTGTTGGGAGACTAGTTAATGGCAGTGGCCCTGTGTTTGTGAGCCCTATAGCTCTTCATATATGACAGTGCGAAGTAGCAACATTTTTAAGCGCTAGACTCCTTAGTCTGGGATCATTTCGTCGTCTTTTCCCAGTTTGGAGCAAAAATGAGGCAGCGGGTGTTGGGAGACTAGTTAATGGCAGTGGCCCTGTGTTTGTGAGCCCTATAGCTCTTCATATATGACGATGGGTAGCAGCAACATTTTTAAGCGCTAGACTCCTTAGTCTGGTATCATTTCGTCGTCTTTTTCCCGTTTGGAAAGGGTTTGGAGCAAAAATGAGGCAGCGTGTGTTGGGAGACTAGTTAATGGCAGTGGCCCTGTGTTTGTGAGCCCTATAGCTCTTCATATATGACGGTGCGTAGCAGCAATAGCTTTAAGCGCTGGATTCCTTAGTCTGGGAGCATTTCGTCGTCTTTTTCCCGTTTGGAAAGGGTTTGGAGCAAAAATGAGGCAGCGTGTGTTGGGAGACTAGTTAATGGCAGTGGCCCTGTGTTTGTGAGCCCTATAGCTCTTCATATATGACGGTGCGAAGCAGCAGTAGCTTTAAGCGCTGGATTCCTTAGTCTGGGATCATTTTGTCGTCTTTTTCCAATTTGGGAAGGTTTTGGATCAAAAATGAGGCAGCGTGTGTTGGGGGACTAGTTAATGGCAGTGGCCCTGTGTTTGTGAGCCCTATAGCTCTTCATGTATGACGGTGCGAAGCAGCAATAGCTTTAAGCGCTGTACTCCTTAGTCTGGGATCATTTCGTCGTCTTTTCCCAGTTTGGAGCAAAAATGAGGCAGCGTGTGTTGGGAGACTAGTTAATGGCAGTGGCCCTGTGTTTGTGAGCCCTACAGCTCTTGATATATGACGATGGGTAGCAGCAATAGCTTTAAGCACTGGATTCCTTAGTCTGGGTAATTTCGTCATCTTTTTCCAATTTGGGAAGGGTTTGGAGCAAAAATGAGGCAGCGTGTGTTGGGAGACTAGTTAATGGCAGTGGCCCTGTGTTTGTGAGCCCTATAGCTCTTCATGTATGACAGTGCGAAGCAGCAACCGTTTTAAGCGCTGGACTCCTTAGTCTGGGATCATTTTGTCGTCTTTCTCCAATTTGGAAAGGGTTTGGAGCAAAAATGAGGCAGCGTGTGTTGGGAGACTAGTTAATGGCAGTGGCCCTGTGTTTGTGAGCCCTATAGCTCTTCATATATGACGATGGGTAGCAGCAACAGTTTTAAGCGCTGGACTCCTTAGTCTGGGATCATTTTGTCGTCTTTTTCCAATTTGGAAAAGGTTTGGAGCAAAAATGAGGCAGCGGGTGTTGGGAGACTAGTTAATGGCAGTGGCCCTGTGTTTGTGAGCCCTACAGCTCTTGATATATGACGATGGGTAGCAGCAATAGCTTTAAGCACTGGATTCCTTAGTCTGGGTAATTTCGTCATCTTTTTCCAATTTGGGAAGGGTTTGGAGCAAAAATGAGGCAGCGTGTGTTGGGAGACTAGTTAATGGCAGTGGCCCTGTGTTTGTGAGCCCTATAGCTCTTCATATATGACGGTGCGAAGCAGCAACATTTTTAAGCGCTGGACTCCTTAGTCTGGGATCATTTTGTCGTCTTTTTCCAATTTGGAAAGGGTTTGGAGCAAAAATGAGGCAGCGTGTGTTGGGAGACTAGTTAATGGCAGTGGCCCTGTGTTTGTGAGCCCTACAGCTCTTGATATATGACGATGGGTAGCAGCAATAGCTTTAAGCGCTGGATTCCTTAGTCTGGGTAATTTCGTCGTCTTTTTCCAATTTGGGAAGGGTTTGGATCAAAAATGAGGCAGCGTGTGTTGGGAGACTAGTTAATGGCAGTGGCCCTGTGTTTGTGAGCCCTATAGCTCTTCATATATGACGATGGGTAGCAGCAACATTTTTAAGCGCTAGACTCCTTAGTCTGGGATCATTTCGTCATCTTTTTCCTGTTTGGAAAGGGTTTGGAGCAAAAATGAGGCAGCGTGTGTTGGGAGACTAGTTAATGGCAGTGGCCCTGTGTTTGTGAGCCCTACAGCTCTTCATATATGACGGTGCGAAGCAGCAGTAGCTTTAAGCGCTGGATTCCTTAGTCTGGGAGCATTTCGTCGTCTTTTTCCCGTTTGGAAAGGGTTTGGAGCAAAAATGAGGCAGCGTGTGTTGGGAGACTAGTTAATGGCAGTGGCCCTGTGTTTGTGAGCCCTATAGCTCTTCATATATGACGATGGGTAGCAGCAGTATCTTTAAGCGCTGGATTCCTTAGTCTGGGATCATTTTGTCGTCTTTTTCCAATTTGGAAAGGTTTTGGATCAAAAATGAGGCAGCGTGTGTTGGGGGACTAGTTAATGGCAGTGGCCCTGTGTTTGTGAGCCCTATAGCTCTTCATGTATGACGGTGCGAAGCAGCAATAGCTTTAAGCGCTGGACTCCTTAGTCTGGGATCATTTCGTCGTCTTTTCCCAGTTTGGAGCAAAAATGAGGCAGCGTGTGTTGGGAGACTAGTTAATGGCAGTGGCCCTGTGTTTGTGAGCCCTACAGCTCTTGATATATGACGATGGGTAGCAGCAATAGCTTTAAGTGCTGGATTCCTTAGTCTGGGAAATTTCGTCATCTTTTTCCAATTTGGAAAGGGTTTGGAGCAAAAATGAGGCAGCGTGTGTTGGGAGACTAGTTAATGGCAGTGGCCCTGTGTTTGTGAGCCCTATAGCTCTTCATATATGACAGTGCGAAGCAGCAACAGTTTTAAGCGCTGGACTCCTTAGTCTGGGATCATTTCGTCGTCTTTTTCCAAGTTGGAGCAAAAATGAGGCAGCGGGTGTTGGGAGACTAGTTAATGGCAGTGGCCCTGTGTTTGTGAGCCCTATAGCTCTTCATATATGAAGATGGGTAGCAGCAATAGCTTTAAGCGCTGGATTCCTTAGTCTGGGATCATTTTGTCGTCTTTTTCCTGTTTGGAAAGGGTTTGGAGCAAAAATGAGGCAGCGTGTGTTGGGAGACTAGTTAATGGCAGTGGCCCTGTGTTTGTGAGCCCTATAGCTCTTCATATATGACGATGGGTAGCAGCAGTATCTTTAAGCGCTGGATTCCTTAGTCTGGGACCATTTCATCGTCTTTTTCCAATTTGGGAAGGGTTTGGAGGATCAATGAGGCAGCGTGTGTTGGGAGACTAGTTAATGGCAGTGGCCCTGTGTTTGTGAGCCCTATAGCTCTTCATATATGACGATGGGTAGCAGCAGTATCTTTAAGCGCTGGATTCCTTAGTCTGGGATCATTTCATCGTCTTTTCCCAGTTTGGAGCAAAAATGAGGCAGCGTGTGTTGGGAGACTAGTTAATGGCAGTGGCCCTGTGTTTGTGAGCCCTATAGCTCTTCATGTATGACGGTGCGAAGCAGCAACATCTTTAAGCGCTGGATTCCTTAGTCTGGGATCATTTCGTCGTCTTTTTCCCGTTTGGAAAGGGTTTGGAGCAAAAATGAGGCAGCGTGTGTTGGGAGACTAGTTAATGGCAGTGGCCCTGTGTTTGTGAGCCCTATAGCTCTTCATATATGACGGTGCGAAGCAGCAACATTTTTAAGCGCTAGACTCCTTAGTCTGGGATCATTTCGTCGTCTTTTTCCAATTTGGAAAGGGTTTGGAGCAAAAATGAGGCAGCGTGTGTTGGGAGACTAGTTAATGGCAGTGGCCCTGTGTTTGTGAGCCCTATAGCTCTTCATATATGACGATAGGTAGCAGCAACATTTTTAAGCGCTAGACTCCTTAGTCTGGGATCATTTCGTCGTCTTTTTCCAATTTGGTGCAAAAATGAGGCAGCGTGTGTTGGGAGACTAGTTAATAGCAGTGGCCCTGTGTTTGTGAGCCCTATAGCTCTTCATATATGACGATGGGTAGCAGCAACCGTTTTAAGCGCTGGACTCCTTAGTCTGGGATCATTTTGTCGTCTTTTTCCAATTTGGGAAGGGTTTGGAGCAAAAATGAGGCAGCGTGTGTTGGGAGACTAGTTAATAGCAGTGGCCCTGTGTTTGTGAGCCCTATAGCTCTTCATATATGACAGTGCGAAGCAGCAACCGTTTTAAGCGCTGGACTCCTTAGTCTGGGATCATTTTGTCGTCTTTTTCCAATTTGGAAAGGGTTTGGAGCAAAAATGAGGCAGCGTGTGTTGGGAGACTAGTTAATGGCAGTGGCCCTGTGTTTGTGAGCCCTATAGCTCTTCATATATGACGGTGCGAAGCAGCAACATTTTTAAGCGCTAGACTCCTTAGTCTGGGATCATTTTGTCGTCTTTTTCCAATTTGGTGCAAAAATGAGGCAGCGTGTGTTGGGAGACTAGTTAATGGCAGTGGCCCTGTGTTTGTGAGCCCTATAGCTCTTGATATATGACGATGGGTAGCAGCAATAGCTTTAAGCGCTGGATTCCTTAGTCTGGGATCATTTTGTTGTCTTTTTCCAATTTGGGAAGGGTTTGGAGCAAAAATGAGGCAGCGTGTGTTGGGAGACTAGTTAATAGCAGTGGCCCTGTGTTTGTGAGCCCTATAGCTCTTCATATATGACAGTGCGAAGCAGCAACCGTTTTAAGCGCTGGACTCCTTAGTCTGGGATCATTTTGTCGTCTTTTTCCAATTTGGGAAGGGTTTGGAGCAAAAATGAGGCAGCGTTTGTTGGGAGACTAGTTAATGGCAGTGGCCCTGTGTTTGTGAGCCCTGTAGCTCTTCATATATGACGATGGGTAGCAGCAATAGCTTTAAGCGCCTGATTACTTAGTCTGGGAAATTTCGTCATCTTTTTCCAATTTGGGAAGGGTTTGGAGCAAAAATGAGGCAGCGTGTGTTGGGAGACTAGTTAATGGCAGTGGCCCTGTGTTTGTGAGCCCTATAGCTCTTCATATATGACGGTGCGAAGCAGGAATAGCTTTAAGCGCTGGATTCCTTATTCTGGGATCATTTCGTCGTATTTTTCCAATTTGGGAAGGGTTTGGAGCAAAAATGAGGCAGCGTGTGTTGGGAGACTAGTTAATGGCAGTGGCCCTGTGTTTGTGAGCCCTATAGCTCTTCATATATGACGATGGGTAGCAGCAACATTTTTAAGCGCTAGACTCCTTAGTCTGGTATCATTTCGTCGTCTTTTTCCAATTTGGCGCAAAAATGAGGCAGCGTGTGTTGGGAGACTAGTTAATAGCAGTGGCCCTGTGTTTGTGAGCCCTATAGCTCTTCATATATGACGATGGGTAGCAGCAATAGCTTTAAGCGCTGGATTCCTTAGTCTGGGATCATTTCATTGTCTTTTTCCAATTTGGGAAGGGTTTGGAGCAAAAATGAGGCAGCGTGTGTTGGGAGACTAGTTAATGGCAGTGGCCCTGTTTTTGTGAGCCCTATAGCTCTTCATATATGACGATGGGTAGCAGCAACATTTTTAAGCGCTAGACTCCTTACTCTGGGATCATTTCGTCGTCTTTTTCCAAGTTGGAGCAAAAATGAGGCAGCGGGTGTTGGGAGACTAGTTAATGGCAGTGGCCCTGTGTTTGTGAGCCCTATAGCTCTTCATATATGAAGATGGGTAGCAGCAATAGCTTTAAGCGCTGGATTCCTTAGTCTGGGATCATTTTGTCGTCTTTTTCCCGTTTGGAAAGGGTTTGGAGCAAAAATGAGGCAGCGTGTGTTGGGAGACTAGTTAATGGCAGTGGCCCTGTGTTTGTGAGCCCTATAGCTCTTCATATATGACGATGGGTAGCAGCAGTATCTTTAAGCGCTGGATTCCTTAGTCTGGGAGCATTTCGTCGTCTTTTTCCCGTTTGGAAAGGGTTTGGAGCAAAAATGAGGCAGCGTGTGTTGGGAGACTAGTTAATGGCAGTGGCCCTGTGTTTGTGAGCCCTATAGCTCTTCATATATGACGGTGCGAAGCAGCAGTAGCTTTAAGCGCTGGATTCCTTAGTCTGGGATCATTTTGTCGTCTTTTTCCAATTTGGGAAGGTTTTGGATCAAAAATGAGGCAGCGTGTGTTGGGGGACTAGTTAATGGCAGTGGCCCTGTGTTTGTGAGCCCTATAGCTCTTCATGTATGACGGTGCGAAGCAGCAATAGCTTTAAGCGCTGTACTCCTTAGTCTGGGATCATTTCGTCGTCTTTTCCCAGTTTGGAGCAAAAATGAGGCAGCGTGTGTTGGGAGACTAGTTAATGGCAGTGGCCCTGTGTTTGTGAGCCCTACAGCTCTTGATATATGACGATGGGTAGCAGCAATAGCTTTAAGCACTGGATTCCTTAGTCTGGGTAATTTCGTCATCTTTTTCCAATTTGGGAAGGGTTTGGAGCAAAAATGAGGCAGCGTGTGTTGGGAGACTAGTTAATGGCAGTGGCCCTGTGTTTGTGAGCCCTATAGCTCTTCATGTATGACAGTGCGAAGCAGCAACCGTTTTAAGCGCTGGACTCCTTAGTCTGGGATCATTTTGTCGTCTTTCTCCAATTTGGAAAGGGTTTGGAGCAAAAATGAGGCAGCGTGTGTTGGGAGACTAGTTAATGGCAGTGGCCCCTGTGTTTGTGAGCCAGTGTGTTGGGAGACTAGTTAATGGCAGTGGCCCTGTGTTTGTGAGCCCTATAGCTCTTCATATATGACGATGGGTAGCAGCAACAGTTTTAAGCGCTGGACTCCTTAGTCTGGGATCATTTTGTCGTCTTTTTCCAATTTGGAAAAGGTTTGGAGCAAAAATGAGGCAGCGGGGTGTTGGGAGACTAGTTAAATGGCAGTGGCCCTGTGTTTGTGAGCCCTACAGCTCTTGATATATGACGATGGGTAGCAGCAATAGCTTTAAGCACTGGATTCCTTAGTCTGGGTAATTTCGTCATCTTTTTCCAATTTGGGAAGGGTTTGGAGCAAAAATGAGGGCAGCGTGTGTTGGGAGACTAGTTAATGGCAGTGGCCCTGTGTTTGTGAGCCCTATAGCTCTTCATATATGACGGTGCGAAGCAGCAACATTTTTAAGCGCTGGACTCCTTAGTCTGGGATCATTTTGTCGTCTTTTTCCAATTTGGAAAGGGTTTGGAGCAAAAATGAGGGCAGCGTGTGTTGGGAGACTAGTTAATGGCAGTGGCCCTGTGTCTTGTGAGCCCTACAGCTCTTGATATATGACGATGGGTAGCAGCAATAGCTTTAAGCGCTGATTCCTTAGTCTGGGTAATTTCGTCGTCTTTTTCCAATTTGGGAAGGGTTTGGAGCAAAAATGAGGCAGCGTGTGTTGGGAGACTAGTTAATGGCAGTGGCCCTGTGTTTGTGAGCCCTATAGCTCTTCATATATGACGATGGGTAGCAGCAACATTTTTAAGCGCTAGACTCCTTAGTCTGGGATCATTTCGTCATCTTTTTCCTGTTTGGAAAGGGTTTGGAGCAAAAATGAGGCAGCGTGTGTTGGGAGACTAGTTAATGCAGTGGCCCTGTGTTTGTGAGCCCTACAGCTCTTCATATATGACGGTGCGAAAGCAGCAGTAGCTTTAAGCGCTGGATTCCTTAGTCTGGGAGCATTTCGTCGTCTTTTTTCCCGTTTGGAAAGGGTTTGGAGCAAAAATGAGGCAGCGTGTGTTGGGAGACTAGTTAATGGCAGTGGCCCTGTGTTTGTGAGCCCTATAGCTCTTCATATATGACGATGGGTAGCAGCCAGTATCTTTAAGCGCTGGATTCCTTAGTCTGGGATCATTTTGTCGTCTTTTCCAATTTGGAAAGGTTTTGGATCAAAAATGAGGCAAGCGTGTGTTGGGGGACTAGTTAATGGCAGTGGCCCTGTGTTTGTGAGCCCTATAGCTCTTCATGTATGACGGTGCGAAGCAGCAATAGCTTTAAGCGCTGGACTCCTTAGTCTGGGATCATTTCGTCGTCTTTTTCCCAGTTTGGAGCAAAAATGAGGCAGCGTGTGTTGGGAGACTAGTTAATGGCAGTGGCCCTGTGTTTGTGAGCCCTACAGCTCTTGATATATGACGATGGGTAGCAGCAATAGCTTTAAGCGCTGGATTCCTTAGTCTGGGAAATTTCGTCATCTTTTTCCAATTTGGAAAGGGTTTGGAGCAAAAATGAGGCAGCGTGTGTTGGGAGACTAGTTAATGGCAGTGGCCCTGTGTTTGTGAGCCCTATAGCTCTTCATATATGACAGTGCGAAGCAGCAACAGTTTTAAGCGCTGGACTCCTTAGTCTGGGATCATTTCGTCGTCTTTTTCCAAGTTGGAGCAAAAAATGAGGCAGCGGGTGTTGGGAGACTAGTTAATGGCAGTGGCCCTGTGTTTGTGAGCCCTATAGCTCTTCATATATGAAGATGGGTAAGCAGCAATAGCTTTAAGCGCTGGATTCCTTAGTCTGGGATCATTTTGTCGTCTTTTTCCTGTTTGGGAAAGGGTTTGGAGCAAAAATGAGGCAGCGTGTGTTGGGAGACTAGTTAATGGCAGTGGCCCTGTGTTTGTGAGCCCTATAGCTCTTCATATATGACGATGGGTAGCAGCAGTATCTTTAAGCGCTGGATTCCTTAGTCATGGGACCATTTCATTCGTCTTTTTCCAATTTGGGAAGGGTTTGGAGGATCAATGAGGCAGCGTGTGTTGTGGAGACTAGTTAATGGCAGTGGCCCTGTGTTTGTGAGCA